>JAKWBJ010000492.1:0-97500 GCA_023159175.1 Wohlfahrtia magnifica | reverse complement strand
ATATGTAGATATATATATGAAATAAAACTCATTACTACGATAAGGATCGTAATTTTTACTAAATTTTATGAAACTCTCGCCTCATAGTTTCCATATCTGCTAGATCTTGTTTCATCAGTGGTGATTTGTCTTCCCATAGCAGGAGACTCAAACAAATAAAAAATATAAAAAAAATATGTGCGAATTGAAAAAAGGGATGAATCCAAACGAATATGGATTTGAGGCGTTTTACCATAGATGCCCTTTTGTCCAGACGGATATCGGTGTCCCGAAACGTTGGATTACGTGGGAGATACGCCGATATATATTTTAATCATGCCTAACTTCTGTTTAATAGTAGCTAAGTCATATAAACTTATTTGTGGTGAGTTACTGGTCAACAAAATCTGAATCTTTTGAAGCAACACAGTCGAACTTTTCTTTTTTTTGAGCGATTGACAAATTATGGGGTATCCAACGAGAACAAATTTTTTTTACAACTGAGTGTTCATGTAAAATCGTATATATTGAAGCGGACTAATGTGCAAGGATGTTTCTATCTCACAATATGTCACATGGCGATCTTGCATTATCAGATTTTAGTTATTGACATAAAAGTTGTCAATTCTCAAAATATAAATAGTACCACTTGTATTAGTTTTAAAATAATAAAATATTTAAGTGAATACAAAATATTTCATTAAAAAAAAAAAATTGCTGGTGTATGTTCTTCTTTACGGATGTTTTTAATGGCATTTTTATAAAATAAAATAATTTTTAATACAAAATTTCATACGAAGTTTAAATTATTCGTTAATGCAAAACATAAACTTGTTTTGTTTAAAATAAAACTAAGAGCTTTTCATGTACATCATATTATCAGTCTTATGTCATCTTATTCGTCTGTGTGTGCAAGCATCAAAAATGGCAATGTGTCTTTGAATTAAATCTCCATTTAATTTTATTCTATGTAATATGGTTGTTTTTGCAGCGTCAGCATCAGCATCCATCCAATTATCATTCACAAATGTAATCATCCCTGCTTTGCAGGGGATGATTGCAGCATTAAAAAACTGATTAATTTAATCGGTAACAGCAATGAAAAGAAAATAACCAACGTTGGAATGAAAAAGGATATGAATTCGAACCAATGGCCGCGATAAAAGAAATCAGAATATCCACCAAGAAAATCCATTAGACGCCATTAAAAATATTAACATTCTCATAAAATTTAATGATGTTGTCACACATTTTTATTTCTATGCTAAAAAGTTACAAGCATATACACGTACAACGTATATACTTACATACATATGTATTTGATATGTTATATGATAGCATTAAACATCCTCCTGCGATGTTAGTTAAAAATTTGTAAAATATTTTACAATTTAGAAGGAACTTAACTCTTTTTAAGAAAATACAAAATCTAAATAAATTATTTAATACTAATCTTTAAATATTAAAATTTTATGTGAACAAATTTAAAGAAAATCAAATAATATACTCGAAATTTCAATGTCATTTACATACTTAATCTATCTTATCTTACCTCCCGTACGTCATCCGAGCTCTTACCTGTATAAATGTAATCTCTTAACGCATAATTTGGTCATTAGTCGAATATCCACCGTACTTTTATGCAATATTTGGCTGGTTTTTGACGGAATATACAGGGTTAATCTCGTCCGTTAGCGATAAGGAAAAAGCTGGACATCTACTGTCAAATTTGCATCTGAGGTATGTGATTACTCTAATTAGTAGCAAGCGTCAGCCAAAGATCATCTATTACAACTGATTTATTAACTCTTGACGCTTTTGAACAAGTGTTTGTGTTGTTAAATCGTAGTAAATAAACCGTAGTAAAATAATTTGTGGTCTAGACAGACCACAAAGGGCCATTTAGCGTATTTAATGTTTCCCGATCGTCACCAAACCAATTTCTTCAGATTCAGAACACTTCAATTATAAAAAGTCATTGTCTTCTTTTTTTTAGCTGTACTAGAAAAAAAGATATTGAGCATTAAATGTCAAGTAGACTATCCTAGGGTTAATGTAGATACAATTGCTTAAGAATGGTTGCATACTTTAAGGGTTATGATCATATAAAAGCTAAAAAAGATGAGACATTAATTTGTTTTACTATTTTTCCAGTAAAACAACTATAAACTTATTAGGTATTTAACATCATTCATGAACATAAGTATGTAGTGAAAAAATATTAAGACACAAAATCGATTGGAAAAGAGTAAAAAATTTTACACCGGTGCTCTATCATTTTGTCTTGTCGATTTTATATTCCATTTTGTTTTAAATAAAAATCAATCGTTTTGTTACGAGATCAAAAACGATTATATCAGTTAGAAATTGCTTTTAAAATAATTAAATTCTTCAGATTTTTTCAATTGAAATTAGTAAGAAAATGTAAGCAGATGTTCTTTGATAGAAAATACATACATACATATTTCAAAATATAATTTTGTATAATAATAATTTTGAACATACGAGAGTTTAAATAAAAATTATTTAGCTAAAACCCGGCATGCTTCGCTACGTGTATCCTAATTATAATCTTAGCTATTAGCTTAATTATAATTTTTACACCTTTTCTTTGTTTTATCTTCTTCCGTTTCAAATCAAAACATTTTAGTCCGGCCTGTGCTAGACGAATTACACCTTCTAATACGTTTCAACATACCATGGGCGGGTCTTTGTGAAAATTTGAATTTCTTATAAACCTTGGAACATTTGGTATTAGTCGCAAAATTTTGTTTTGGCATCTATATGTTCGTTCAATGTTTTCCTGAAGAATTGCCCCATAGCACCAGATTGATTTCAATATCGCATTATAAAGACGGTGCTTACGGTTCAAGATAAGCACTGGATTTCTATTAGTTAGTCAATTTAATTGTATAGTATCTTTATCTAAATATGTGGCTTTTCCATGTTAGCCGGCGGTCAAGATGTATGTGTGTACAATTTTGCTCGTTAACCTTTATCCTCCATTGCCTTAACTAGGCAGCATCCAGACTTGGTAAACTTGTATTAATTGATGGAACTATGGATAACTTTTTGTACCTAAACATTTTAAAACAATAATTTGAAAGAAAGATCCACGCAGTTTGTGTTGAATGACTCCTTTATATTTCAACAGATTAATGACCCGAAACATACGGTTCTTATCGTCAAGGAATGGCTACTGTTTTACACTATACAACTGAAAACTCCTTCTTAGGCACCTGATCTTTACCCATCAGAGCACCTTTGAGATCATCTAGGCCACCAAGTACGAAAACGGGAGGTGATAGGGAGAACAGTAATAAAAAAAATTTTTATCTGTGTTACAGGACTTGGTGGATTCGATGCATTTACGACTTTAAAAAGGTATAGCAAATAGAGTTTACTCTATTAGGTAAAAGATTGACAAAAATTTGTATAATATCTCACCTACTGTATACTTACCTTTGTGATGTTATTTTAGGGAATTGTATAGTTTATAGTTGATTGATACCGTTAAATGCCTTTAAAGCTACAAAAATAAAATAACATTTGTTTGTTTGAATTAACTTATAGACTTTTATTAAAAAGAAATATACAGACTGAATAATTGTTTATTTACTTTAGTGATCAATTGTATTTAACATATACTCATAACTTTCTATTTGTCCGAAAAAAATTCTTTTATTATTATTTCTGTATTCGCAATGTATAATGTTTTTTTTGTTTAGCAACAACGTGGTTCTATCCTGATGAACCGGAGTGTGTATTTTACTTATAAAGGGTCCGCCATCTAACGTTTTTTTTTCAACTAGTGCTTATTTCGTGAATGGTAACACTTAGCTCATGTCTGATTTGATAGATAATAAGTTTTATCCTTCCGCTGAACGAATATGGTTGTGTATACGCTTGAACAACGCTGGGAAATATTGCGACATTACTTTGAAAATCATGGTAATGTTGCTGAATGTGTGCGAAAATTGCGTACGGATTCTTGGCGGGTATGTAAACAAGCAAAATTGTCGCATTTGGGGCACAAAAAACCCGCACGCATACATTGAAAAGCCAATACACCCAAGGCGAGTCACTGTTTGGTGCGGATTTTGGTCCAGAAGCATAATTGGGCCATTTTTCTTCCAAAATGAGCAAGGAGTGGCCGTTACAATCAATGGCGATCGTTATCGGGCCATGTTGAACGAATTTTTGTTCGAAAAAATTAAAGAGGAGGATATTAGCAATATTTGGTTTCAACAGGCGCTACGTACCACACAGCCGAAGCTACACTCGATGTTTTGCGCGCTGTTTTTGAAGATCGCATTATCAGCCGCAGTGCAGATGTCGTTTGGCCACCTCGGAGCTGCGATTTGACACCGTTTGACTATTATTTGTGGGGTGCCGTCAAAGATAAGTGTTACGCCAACAAGTCAGAGACAATTGACGCTTTAAAGTACAATATTTGTGAAGCCATTGGTGAAATACAGCTGCACACAATCGATAATGTGCTTAAAAATTGGACCGATCGTGTAGGCTACTGCATGGCCAGCCGAGGCAGCCATTTAAATGAAATATTTTCCATTATTAACCGGAAAGATTGTACATTCAAATAAAAAAAGAAATTTGAGAAAATATTCAGTAGTTTTTTTTAGCATTTTCAAAAAAAAAAAAAAAAATTTATTTGGCGGACCCTATAGTTGTATTTTTGCGGACATATTATTCGTATTTGGGATAAAACAAAAATGAAATATTAAATCGATCTTAATTCATTACTTCTAAAGCGTTTTTAATATTGATTTCACCTTTAAAACCGAATATTTATTAACACATACTTGATCAGTTTATTATTTTGTTTGAAACGAATCTATCTGTCTCGATATTGTTACGAAAATAAAAATACCTAAAAATAAAATACATCACATTAGTGGGACTGTATTGTGGGATTTTTGTCTATTGGTTTGTGTCAAGGTTGATAATGTGTTACCCTTGTATTACCGTAATGATTTGTGTATTTGAAGGCATTGCCAATTCGAAAGTCTTTGGGTAACACAATCTTATATGTTTAAAATTAACGGATATAAAATGGAGGAAATGAGAGTGTTTGAGACATTTCCAGAACTTTTCGAACTGTAAGCAGTTAGGTATATAAGGTAAAGTCATAAAGTAAAGTCGTGTTTAGGCGTAAACAAAAGTGTTGTATAGACGAATATTAAGCACAAGATAAAAAGTTGCTTTATTAAGATAAAGTGAGGAAATATAAACTGTAAAACAATAATTCGTTGTAATTGATGTTCTCTGAAATGCGCCAACCGATTTTATTTTGTAAGCCCTTAAGCGAAAAATGACGTCAATACCAAGATTTTTATGCGTACGTAATCGGTTTTTGTAGGTCCATTCGTTCGCGAGTTATTGATATTAGAGTAAACCCATTTGTATTGCATTAGTTCTACTTGCTTTTTGTATTTGGTCTAAATATCTTCGATCGAATAAGTGAGTGTGGCACAAGCCATACAAAGTAAATATTGATTTTTGTACATCTTGAGAACTCTAGTAGTGAATTTTTCTGAATTTGGTTCAAATAACTCATCACTCAAAAACTGTGTGGAATTAGGTAAATGGGAGTGGCACCTCCCATACAAAGTAAATATTAATTTTTGTATATCTTTGATACACTAATAGTGAAAGGTTCTGAATTCGGTCTAAATAAGTTCGTAGTTAATACACATCATCAGTCGAAATATAGGTGAAATTTGATAAGTGGTCGTGGCACCTCCAATACAAAGAACATATAGATTTTTGTACATCTAGAGAACGGCTAGAATGACAGTTTCTGATCTTGGTATAAATAATTTGGTAGTCAAAACAAAACATTTTTTTTAAAGTGGGCGGAATAAGATAAGTGGACGTCGCATTTCCCATACATAGTAACTATTAATTTTTTATATCTTGGGAACGATAATAGTAAAGTTTTATAAATTTGGTTTAAACAACTTCTTGGACAGGACACATCATCAATTAACAGCTGGGCGAAATTGAACAAGTGGGCGTGACAGCTCTCATTCATACTTAATATGAAATTTTGCATATGTGGAAAATCAATCAAAAAGTAGGAGAGATTTGATAAGCGGGTATTGCACAAAGCACACCGGTTATATTTATATATATATTCTTATCTATATATATAATAATAAGTAGTCCTTTAAATTTTTCCTATGAGGAATACATTTTATAGGTATACGATACAAAGGTTCTCAGCCAGCGTTGTCAGACCTGGCGATTTCTCTAATTTTCAATTTGGCGACATGGCGACTTTTTGGTGATTTTAAAATTATTTGGCGATTTTCTTGGCTATTGTTGATGAAAAATACGAAAAATTAACATTATTGTTTTGTTGGTACTTTACTTCATAAAATTGTGTGTGTATTTTGAGTTTATCATCTTTTTAATTTATGTAATCTGGCAGCCTTTTGCTATCAATTTAAAGTGAATGCATGCACATAAATGTGTTCATTTAAAAAGAACTAATGGTAAATAGAAAATATTTTCCTTTAAATTGTGTTTATATAAATTTTATACAAAATATTAAAAGTCTGTTATGGCATCTTCGCCGAAAAGTGCAAGAATTGATCGTCGTCATAAAAAGGAACTGTGCAAAAGGTAAATAAATTCTTTTGTGTTTTAAAATTTATTAAATTTTTATACTACTTATAGGTTGGCTAAAACTAATATCAGACGCTCCATCCAATTATCAAAGCACTAGCAATCCCATAAATACATCATGGTGCTTTGCATGTAAATTGCTTTAAGATCACAAAAACATGCAGACTCAGTAAAACATAAAAACAATATGTCCGTTTTTTTCAAACAGAACAGAATCGATCAATTTGGCAAGAAACGTATATTTCTTTAAATATGTTTGTATGTATGTATATTAATATTTAAGATGTTCTTTTAGTAAATGTGTCCCAGTCTAAAGAGTCTAAAATTATTGACATAACATTAGCTGTTTTCATAGCAAAACATACGTCGAATGCATCTGTAGATCATCTAAGCATATTACTGCAAAACACTTCGGCGAATACTGCATTTGAAGATCTGAAACTGCACAAAACTAAGTGTACTGCTTTATAAGTAATGAATACCTTTTGTTTTAACTAAGTGTTTTTAATAAAAATTAACAAAATATATTATGGCGATTTTTCATTCACTTTTGGCGAATTTTAGCAATATGGAATAAATTATTTTTTTTTCTTTAGAAAATGTTATTATAAAAAAAATATATGGATTTTATAGTCAAACTGTAAAAAATAAGTGATTTGGCGATTTTGGCGATTTTTTCAATTAAATTTGGCGAAAAAGCTAAAAATAGGTCTGACAGCCCTGCTCTCAGCAAAGCAGGAAGGGTAACTCTAGTTTTTGAATGAAAGTTATTATTATTCACTAATACTTCATTGTTTTCGACGTGAATAAATCAATAAATTTTCTATGAATGAATAATATTTTATTAATGTTCGTAAAATCAAACAATATTTTTGTTCCTGGTATTTTATTAGATCAAAGCCAAAAATGTTCTTGGTTTATTGAAACTCTAAATAATATTTTGATCTTTATATCACAGAATAATAATAAATTTTTTTAGTTCCCTTTATAATTGAATATGGATTAAAATATTTTTATTATTATTTATGCGTTATATTTAATATTTATTTAGTATTTTTTGGATTCCTAATTATATTTTACTGTTTCTTAAAATTATACAATATATGTTAGATATGTACATATATTGTATTTATCTATATTACATATATATATATATATATATATATATATATATATATATATATATATATATATATAAAGTTTAAGTTTAGATATATATACATGTATATAAAGTAAATATATATATGTATGTATGTATAAATGAATAACCGTCAATAAAAAATTTTTAGATTAAAAATAATAATAATGACTTTACGATCATTTTAAAATTAACAGTTTTGACTTTCTTAAGCCAAATTCTGCCTGAAAAGGCATGACTGTTAGGAAACTTTTCCATTTTGTATATGCAGATACATTAGCGCACACTACATAATGTGAAGTGGAAAATTTCATACTTATTTACATATAAATAGTTTTTTGTTAATATGAAAATATTGAAATTAAAAAGCAAAATAGATAGGCTCACTATAGGACTTGCAACTTGCGCGAAAAGTATTTTTTAAAATCCAATAACTTCATATGTACATATGCTTTCATTTCGATTTTAAATTAAATTAAAGAGATTTGATACAGCATCTCCCATTGGAAGGTTTGACTACAACTAACTAAGATTTATACACATATTTAAGTACGGTTTTCGAAAGGGCCGTTCTACTGGTGACCTGCTGGCGTTGCTCTCGGAGGAGTGGAACAAGTCCATTCATGGTTTTGGCGAGAGTAAGGTTGTGGCTCTGGACATCTCAAAGGCGTTTGATAGATTTTGGCACGAGGCTCTCATTTCGAAATTTAATGCTTTTGGTGTCGGTAGTCACTTCTCTCGATTTATATCGAGTTTTCTCAGACATCACTCTATAAGATTGGTTATAGATGAGGTCTCATCCGACGAGTTTAGGGTAAACTCAGGGGTACCGTAAGACTCTGTTCTTTCTCCTTTCTTCTTCTCACTTCTAATCCTATCTACTCTTTTGCGGATGACAGCAACATTTGACACTCATATTCTTTTGATCGTAGACCGAGCCTTTTGGAGGTTGGGGCGAGAAGGATGAATATGAACGTCACACTCACAAGTGACCTGGTGAAGGTCTCCGAGTGGGGTCGCGCAAACAGGATCGACTTTAACGCGCGCAAGACCTAATGTTGTTTTCTAACACACAGACGCGATGATTTTGTGTCGTCTGTATCTATGGGTAATGTTGATATTGAGGAATCAGATGCTCTTGATATTCTGGACATGAGAATTCACGGTGACGTTCGTTGAACCGAGCATATATTTCGGCTTTTTAAGACGGTGTAAGAATTACTTTACTCCATCTGATCTTCTTATTATTTACAAGACCTATATCCGACCCAAATTGGAATACAATTCTCATGTATGGGCCGGTGCTTCAATTCAATTTTGGAACTTTTAGACCGCGTACAGGAGAGGGCGAAGGTTCTTGTTAATGACGGTAGGGTAGCCAACTCTATCGATTCATTAGAGCATCGTCGCAATGTGGCGTGTGTTTCATTGTTCTATCGGTACTACAACGGAATGTGTTCTAACGAAATTAAGGAACTAATTCCTGGTAATCATAGTACTCGTATTTCTCGTAGAGCGCATCACCTTGTAGTTGATTGTCCAGTGAATCGCATAACGCAATAAAGGGAGAATTTGTTCTTTGGTCGCATTGTTAGTTTGTAGAACAATCTTTCTGCGAATGTCTTCCCTGCCACTTACGACATGAGCAAATTCAAATCGGAAGTCTATAAACACACTTTTACTATGTATGGGTCTTGTCATGATTTGTATTGACTAAGAATTCGTTAAGCTTTAACCGTTCTTAAGATATACGAAAATCAATATTTTGTTTGTAGGTAGGTGTCATGTCCACTTGTCATATTTCGCCCACTTTTTGATCGATGTTTTGTATTGATTATTAAGCTATTTGTACTAAATATAGATACTCTTGCGGTAACGATTTTAAGATATACCAATATTAACTCTGTATGGGCGTGGCACTACCCAGGTGGAATTTATGAAATGCATATAGACTATAGCTCCTTCCAGACATGCAGAGAGATACTGTAAAAATTTCAGGAAAATCTCTTCTGCGTTTTAGCTGTCTATAGATTTCAAGCAAACATACATACAAGTGTAGCGTAGCTTCGGTTCGACTTAGTTGCTTTCAATTAAATAACATATACATCTATTAATAAAAATAAATACACGTTTGATGAGTAAACAGTGTCGTTAATAACATTTTACATTTTTTGGTATATACTCCTGTATAACGTGAATTGTTGCACTTATTTTTTAATTTTATTTAAATTTAATGTATATAAATGTTACAATCAACAACAATTATGAATAATAAAAATTCCTGAAAAAAAGCTTAAAAATACTATGTATAAAGTAATTAACGCAATTTTTTTAAGACAAGCGTCTAATTAATATCCTATACAAAACTGCAATTTCTTCTAACTTCACTTTGAATTTTTTTGAGAGACGCCAATTCTGGTTTCTCGATTATTTAATTTATTCTATTTTATTCTGTAATCTGTCATTATATTTGTCATAAATTAAGTGTGGTTCGATGACTTATTTCATTCGTAATCGTATATTCTTTCTAATGCCAACAAGCTGACATAGGCCATCTAAATAATTTAAATTTCGAAGAACTAGATCGCATGCTAAACGTAAGGATGACTAGCGAATTATAGATAAAAATAGTAGTCGTATTGCTTTGTTCAATGAATGATGACGATCCGAATTTTGATTGTAGTGCCATCTCTTGTTCGTAATGTAAAGCATTAAAATACGGCAGCGAATCTATTGCATCATGTTCTGCAAATGGAGAGGCGAAATTGCCGAAGTTTTTTCCAGCAAATATATTACCCTCTTAAGTTTCTGGGATGAGAAATGATTGTAATCATTACTATATACAATGTACATAAATGGATAGATATGTATAGATAAATCGAAGATCTGCGGGTCATGTAATTGTTTAACAAAAATAAAATGCTGAATTAGACAAATTATATTAAAAAGATGAAGCATGTAGATGAAATAAATTTATTGGATTAATACAAAATTTTTTGCATATTGTATTGCTTCTGTTCTCTACTAAAGTTTTATTGATTTATAAAGATTGTTCATAATGTTAAAAACGCTTTTCCACGATTTTTTAAAATTTTAACTAAAGCTTTATCTGTGACCTACAGTACATACTATAATTTTATTTACTTAAACATACTATATGTACAGACATAAAACAAGTTATTTTATAATAATAATAATCTAAGTTTACTACATCGTATACAAACTTTATCCTAAATACGTAGGTTCGATTGTTCGACACTGTAAGTTAACTAGTGTTAACGTAAATCTCTTTTTCATACAGTGACATCCATAAAAGTTTAATTTAGATTTACACTTGATTAACACTTGATATGTTCGTATGCATCGTTTAAATTTATTGTTTACAAAAAGAAAAAAATTGATTATTATTAGAAATGAATTATTGAATTGTATTGATTCAAAATGATTTGTAGTAGATAATAATTAAAATGCAAATAAATAAAATCTACCAAAGAGTATTAATAACGTAAATATTATAGCCACAAATAATTTATGGTATATTGTGTGTATTTAATAGACACTTGTATATACAAATTTATATGTAGATATTTTTTGATCTGATATAACAACACTATACACGATATATATTGAAATTCTCAAACAAATTGGCAAGAAAAAAAAGAAGCGATATCAGCGAGAAGGTAACAATCATAATTGCTATATTATATGATTGTAGGCATGTATATGAATGTACGTATAGCACGTATTAGGGTGGGAAGAAAATTAAAAAAGTACTTTTTAAATCAAAACGATGTTGTTTAACAAAAATTCTAATTGGTTGTATTCTTAAAGGACGGATGTGGTTATAAGGAACATCTTTTTTATTAAAATTGATAAAGTGAGAACCGTTCGTATAATTTTTTCTTCTGCTTGTTAATCTCTTCAATAGTTTTATTGCAATAGATATAGTATGCACAATCCATATTCATACACCCGATAAAAATAAGAAAATTTACAAAATATTTAACGCAAATTTTTGAAAATTTCGTGTCTATTTATTAGTTTGGTAGGTATCATATAAATCGACCGCTAGATGGCGGAGTATTCACATAATGGATAACAAAAATCGTATTCGTACAGTGTAACAATTTCAACAAAATTAAGAATATTATGCATAAGGATTAAACTTAATATTTTGTTGGTTATTCTTTTTGCTTTATGGCAGCATTGAGACAGACGTCTTGGCATCGATTCCACTAGTTTGGAAGTTAATTGTGGTGATATTTTAATCATTCCGTCCTAAATGCTACTTTCAGGTCGTTTACGTTTCTAATGTCCTGATGTTTCAAATTTTTCTTGAAAATTGACCACAAATTCTCAATAGGATTAAGATCTAGACTTTGAGGTGCCGTTTTGAGGTATTTGGGGCAGTTGTACAGAATCCAAAGTCGGGAATCCAGCGCTGTATGTTTGAGATCATTGTCCTGTTGAAAGATAAAATCCCTGGAAATGCTAATTTTTTCTGTACTTTGCTTAAAATTTTTCTTTGAAATATTTTTATAGTCCCTTGCTGTTATAATTCCATCAATGAAATGAAGACTCCCAACTCCTAATACTGAAAAGCAACCGCAAGCCATTACCGCGCCTCCACCATGCTTGAATGTGGGAGTTAGGTTATGGCGAAATAAGTTCGTGGTCTTCTCTCCCCAAATTTTAACGCGTCCATCCGATAATTTTATATTAAATTTGAACTATTCCGTAAAAATAACTTTTTTTCAGAAGTTGATTTCCTTATTTTGGTACTTTTTAGCAAACGCAACCCGTTTTTGCTTATTAATCATGCTAACAAATGGTTTTCTGGCAGTATACCGACTTTTGAACCCAATTCTTTTAATGTAATTGAGGCGTAAAGTGAATTTCAAAGTTCTATTCCAAACTTACAGCTTGTGTAACACCAGTTAGAGAAGGATCGATGCGAATTTGGCGACGTAGGAATGAGCACTGTCTTCTTGTTAACTTGTGCGGGTTACATTTCGCTGCGATTTTTTAAATTGTCCGGTTTTTTATATTTCGACACTACGTACTAGATAGTAAAAGCACTGCGCTTCATTATTTTGGCATACTTCCCTAAAAATTTTCTATCAATTTGTAGATCCATGTTGAATTTTCCCGACTTTTTATAATAATTCAACATAAAAACGGGGAACCACACAAATAAAGTATAGTTTAAAACTCGTGTTAGCAACAAGCAAAATATAGCATTGCCATCCGTACGAATACGGGATTTAGTTATCCATTATGTGCATACTCCGCCATCTAGCGGCTATGTTTTTTTCAAAATTCGACCTAGAAACTTTGGAAAACAGACCTAATTAGGCAAATTTACAAATTTTGTTGATATCTGAAACGATATCTAACAAAAGTGTAAATTTGTCAAAATTGGACCCAGAAGAGGCTAAAATTGGGGTAAAACGAGCAAAATAAAAGATTTTTCTTCTATAATTACATTTTTTTTTTTTTTTTGAAACAAAATTTGTGATTTCTAACACTCCGATTTTGATGTAATTTGAAACACAGATAGATCGATCTGGCTTACTAAAGTCTTTAAATTAAACCTGAGAGAGGTTAAAATCGGGGAAAACGGGCCAATTAGGTCATATGAGATATAATTTAGTTTATCCAGTTTGTTTATGAGTCAATCACGCTTAACGATTGAACTTCTTACTGGCTTAATTATCGGGCACTGTATGATAGAGAGCATGTCGAGGCGCACGTGGTGTCCTGGTCATGGATAATATAGGAACTGTCAGGATGAGGAGAAAGAGGAACCTGGGTGCATATTACTTCCATTATCTAGACTGCCTCAGGTAAGTGTCATTGTCCAATTTGATCAAATTCGACGGTGATAACGGTTGGCTCACGTGAGCGACTCATGAACTGGATTTTCAGGTTTGACGATTTTAGGGCTCTCTTATGTTTGGCGTTTTTGCCTCTTTCATGGGTTTGTACTTTAAAAAGCAACATAGTGGACCAAAGGAGCTCCGGTGAACTCGCGTTTTGGGAGCGGATAAAACAATCTTTCTGGGGATAAAATGTTCATGATCAGATAAATTGTGCTTGATGTAAATGCAAATTTTGAGTCCAGCGAGTTCAGCTAATTTCACTTCCCGCTTTCCCGAAATTTTTAAGATCTCCAATAAAAACTCGCTTGAAATAGTACAATTTAGTATTTGAGAATTGTAGTCGCCACGATTACCTATATGTATATGCCGCTAAAGTAAGGGTGGTCGGAGAGAAAACAGCATTTGCAATAGTAGTATAAAATTTTTGTAGTGTGCGTTGAAGAAAAAAATCGACAAAGTAAACAACAAAACAAATAAACAATTTGAATACGATCAAAAGCTATCACACAACTGAATGAACTTGATGTTTATTTGTTATTTTTTGTTGAATATTTTCGTTTTCGCTCGGGTGTATACATTTACGGACTGATTAAACGAGTGCATTTCTGGATTATCAAATATTTTGTGAAATAAGACTTAGTTAAAAGTGCTTTCTGTGCTAGATATACATATTTTCAGTGTTAGATATTTTTTATAAAAAAACACAGTTACAGTAAATTTTTCCGATTCTTTGCTAAAAATGTTGTTGATATATTATATTGAAGATGTATATTTGTTGATATTGAAGATGTAGCACGGAAAATTGTAAAAAGTTCTCGAAAAAGCCCAACAAAAAATGCCTGCTACAAAAAAGTAAACGTGGCTTGCTTTAGACGTTACAACGCGGTAAAATTTAATTTTATCTATGACTTAAAAGTTTCTTCTTTTAAAGAAATCAGAAAAAAGCCCAATAATAAAACCCTAATAATAAAACCGTAAAAAAATATACATTTTGTAACCCCCAAACTCTACCCTGAGCACCCGTGTATCACATTTATCTATTGGGGTTAAATATGCTTTACGTTTTAAAGTCAATACGATTGCCGGTGAAGACACTGAGTAAACGAAGCACATACCTATTATTTGATGAAGATATTGTGACTACTTTGTGTCATAAAATTAAATTAAATCCATCTTCTACGCAATGTTTCACATTGTACGAGGGGCACTATTTATATTTCAGGAATAGCAAATAATAACAAATATTTTGGAATGAAAATGACTTGATTGTCAAAATATTCCCCTTGATGTTCAGTACACTTTTGCCTTCATTCAAACCATTTCTCAAAGCAGTTTTCTTATTCCTCATGAGACATTTCCAAAACATGGTTTTTGAACGCTTCAACTACATCTACCGCGCTTGTAAATCGTTGACCACACGGGAACAAGGAGTCATTGGGTGCCAAAACAGGACTGTACGGAGGATGAGACATCAATTCGATATTTTGTCTGCTCATAAATTCATATGTTTGACGAGATGTATGAGAGCTCGAATTGTCATAATGGAGATTAATTCTTCTTAGGCGGTTGGTTTTACAAATTTCTTCCAAGACTTCCTGCAAACATATCGTCGTGTATCACTTAGATTTGACCGTCCTACATTGTTTACGCCAACAGTGACCACATAACTCATTCGGCCGAAGAAATAGGCGACCATAAGCTTCGTTGTGCTTTTTTCACGAACCACTTTTGTTGGATTTAGCTCGTCTTGGAATACACGATTGCTGTTTTGTTTCCGGCTCATACGCATATATCCATAATTGTGGCCTGTCGAAATTTTATACAAGTCTTTTGAAGCATCACAATAAACTTTTCAAGCATTTCCTTACACCAATCGAAGCGAGCCATTTTTTGAGTGATTGATAACTTATGGGGTATCCAACGAGAACAATTTTTTTTTTTTTAAACTGAGTATTCATGCAAAATCGTATGTATTGAAATGGAACTGATGTGCAAGGATGGCTCTATCTCACAATGTGCCACATGACGAATTTATATTTACATTATTCACGCACTGCATCGATGTTTTGTGGCACAACAACAGATTTTGGCGACCTTCACGGAATTCGTCGGCGACCGCGCTACGGCTGCGATTGAATTCACTATATATACCGGGATATACTAATTTTTTTAAAGTGATTTATAGCCATATAAAGAACTGAGTTCAACCACACTTTCTTTTTGAGATAATCCACGTCGAAAGTTGTAAAAAATAATCCAACGATAACCTTCTCTTGAAATTTTCATCTTTTGGCCAAATTGATTTTCTTAAGTCACTGTAAGCAAAACAAATAGCACTTGTACATCAAAACGTTGTGAGTACATTTATGCTAAAAAAATTCAAACTTTACTATAGTGTTGCCAGATTTTAGCTATTGACATTAGTGTTGCCAGTTCTCGAAATATAAATAGTAATCCTCGTAAAGTTGATTTTGTTCTTTGGCTGTGGCGCGGTTTTTTTCGAAAGCATTGGTAGCCGTAATAAATTAAAGAAATAATTAAAATTAATAAATAAATATTTTATTCAACATATCTTAAGCACAATTTCTAAAACATACTTCTATACCTCAAAATTAATTTGATTTCTTTTTTCAATTCTTCGTTGTTTTTCTTTTTTTTTGACAGAGTTGCCAGTCGAAAAAGAGAGTTGTCGACTATCGCTAAAGTGTACGTAGTGGATCACATAATCGTTGCTGTAAGCGACAAAAAATATCTACTTCTTTTGCGATTGTCGTATCGTTAAAAGTTACTGAATCGCACACAGATGAGAGTAAATAATTGACCTATAAAATTGAACATTTTTCACAATTATCACAACTGGAAATAGCCAATTGATATAAAAAACGACTTAGGCTTTTTTCTATATACAAAAAGAAGAAAAGAAGTACTTTGTTATAAAAAATTAAACTTTTCACATAAGCGTTTTGGTACCATTTCGAAATAAAAACTTGTCATCCCTATATGTTTATCAGTATGTGTCTACATTTAAGAATAGCTACGTATGTGCCATGTAGAGAGTTTTTTGTCGTTAAATTCCTATCATACATTCTTATAAATTTATAGTCACTTCTCAATGTTTTTACTTTTTTTTTTATTAAAACGTTTATTATTTTTCTATTCAAATGATCGCACACTAGTGGCCCACTAAATCAGTTGTACTTTTGCTCCAGTCGAGTGTAGACATTTTTAGTTATAAAAAGCAATAAAAAATAAAATTTAATTAAAATTGAATACTTTTAAACATAATCATTAAGTTAAAGTGAGTAAATAATTTTTGTCAAAAAAACATATATGTTTCTATACTTCATGTAACACGTTTACACCAAAAAAAAAAAAAAAAAAATTGTTTTGTAACAAACTGACCCAGTTTAAATGAAATATGTAAACAAGAGTCTTTATTTTTATCAGAAAGAATTTTTGTTTGTTTCTTAAAACCTGTTGCATGTTAAAGAGTTCCCCATAAATTTATTTGTTTCCATAAATTCAAGTGCCTTAAAATTTCAGTTTAAGAATCTATCGAAACAAAAATGATGAGAAATTTTTGAAAATAGTATACTTATGAATTGAAGTGCTAATATATACCCGTACTAATACAATAATAATAATAAAAAATTACCTTATTTAGACCATATTCTAAAAAAATTTATCTTTGCCTACTAAAATGTTTCCACTTGTCATAATTTAATTTATTAAAAAAAAACTGTTCCTCTTGCAGTTAAAAGTATTTGAATAATTTATTTACTATATCTGATGTAAAAAATTATTAGATTTAATATGGACTAGAAATATGTCACAACAAATTAAAACTGCTTATACAACTGAATAAAATTGATCTATATATTGACAAAAAAAAAAAGAAAAATATCCTTAAATATCTTTATTAGATATGGAAGGACTTAAATATAAAGTTTAAAATCGATTTATTCTAAAACAGAAACTCTAAAATTGTTACTTCGTTAAATACATTGTTTAATCATTAAATAGGGTTTGCATGTAGATTAGTTTATAAAAAATAAATATAAACAAACAAAAACATTAGGAGAACAGTGAGAGATATATAAAAGCAACTACATTAGTACCTATATACATACATAAATACAAACATACATATATAGCCAAACAAAAATAAAGAGAGGAATCATAAAATAATACATATTTTAAAATTGTAAACAACAGAGATGGGCAATTCTATTTAATTTAATACTTAATACTTAAGTTAAAAACTTAATGTCTTAGAAGCAAAAATTAGTTTATATAACTATTCACTTTTACGTTAATTTATTTATTTATTTATTCATTTTACCTTCATTACCATAAACAAATTAACAATAAGTTTTGCACGACTTAGAGTGCAAAAGTGTCTCTTCCTCTTAATCGAGTATTGTAGTCATTTAGAATATTACGGACAAGTAGGTTTGGATACGAGTCTCTAAATAATTTATGTTTTAACTGTCGGTATATTTAAATTTGTAATAATTCGTAGAATTTTTATTTTGCACGTTTACGAGTATATGTTTGAAGCTGAGCTAGTACTTCACAATTCAATTATATAAGTGATTATAAGTGGTGACTTTTAACCGTTTGGGTTTTGTAAATTGAAAACAACAAAACACAGAAAATTTGCGAAAATGAAAAAAATATTAATTTTGGGCGATAAATGATTGCCTGCTATTTATTTTTTAAAGATCATTTCATGTTATTGTTACCTGCGACTATGCCGTAAGTGGGCCATCCATAAGCTCCAATTTAGCAAACTCACCTATGGTAGCTGTAATATTGTCTTTCAGGTCTGGCTTGTTCCTGTACACAAAACAGTTCACGTATCCTCATAAAAAATAGTCTGGAGGGATTAAATTGCATGATTTTGGCGGCCAATGAACTCCTTCAAAATGTGTGATTAATTTCTCATCTCTCAATAGGTTCATGGTATTGTGTGCCGTGTGGCATGTGGCACAGTCTTGTCAATCAAGTCCGATTCTTCTTCTTCCTGTTAGTAACTATCATAATTATAAAATTCATGTTTTGCAAAAGTTGTTCATAATTTATCATCATTCTGACCAGGCTCTACTGCAGGACACTGCGAACCATGGGATCTATTATGCCCCTTGCGGTTTATAGTTTGTTAACTACATCTGCTGTCTTCCTAATGAACACCAGTAGATCTGAAACCATAATGGTGGACAAAGAGATCCTATGTCTACCTAAACATTTCCATCTAAATCTATCAAGATCCCAACATTCACTGTGAAAACAGTCTGCAAACATCCGCATCCATGACCATCATCCTCTTCAGGTGCGCTCTCAGCTCATTAGGAGTTTCAAGTCCGGCCTGACATACTTTAAAACCTCATAGCGACGCCCAAATTGCAGACTGATTGCCGCCGTAGAGTGACGAAGTCCCCTTTGAGCATTCCAATGTTCCAAGCATCTGGAAATTTTCCAATCCTTGATTAGATTTAGAATGGTAGTAAAGGGTGCTCAACAGTAAGGTTCCAGGCTGATATAGGGAAACGGCATTGCCACATGTCAGAAATCTATTTTTACACTAAAAAAATTTACACTGAAAAACTAAATAGCAAAAAAGCACCCTTTATAAACCGAAAAAAGTTTTCAATCTAACCTTATGGCTGAATTTCTACCAATAAGCCAAATCATTTTAGTTCTCTTTAATTTTATTTGTAGCCATTTTGTCTCTCTATAAGATTCCTGCGCCGATTAAAACAAAACTCTTTCTTAAACCGCTCATATACGATCAAATTATTTAAACTAACATTGTGTTTATGTGCGTTAAAAGGTAAAAAGTCGTCACATACAACCAATCCGTGTAACCATATTTTTATCTTTTAATGTACACAAGTAAAATGTTGGTTCAAACAATTTGATCGCGTATTAGCGGTTTTAAGTGGACTTTTTGTACCTACACATTTAAAATATTTTACATATGTATGTGCCTTATGATTTTAAAACTTTTTTCTGTAAGTTCTGGGATTTTTGTTTCTAAATCATCGTCAGCAAATGTGAAAGTAAGAGGATATTCCTTGCTGGCATGTTAGAACAGAATCTAGAGTGCATGGTTACCAATGAAATGTAGTGGATAGAATTTGGGCTGAATAATAGCATTTAATTAAAATAAAACAATTTTGATTGTTATGTTAGGTAACTCTAATAGCAGTTTATTGTTCATTTTGTTCTTCTTGGGCTTATGATTCGAACACACCTTATATCTATTACTTCTCTACGATAATTGCAATTTTAAACAAAGTTTACCACTAATTTACACGTAAACGTATACCATAATGTTATCACCATGAATTTTTTTCTTTGGTATATGCATTTTATTTACAATATTGAACATTTTTTTTCAAGTTTAAAATTTTTATTCATCGCCATAATTTGTTTAAATTTAAATGCGAATGAATATCAATTAATCGCAAATTTAAATAAACGGTTTTACTGTTTCTGTTGAACTATTTATATCAATTATTTGGTGTTATTTTACTATTGTCTATTTTTGTATTTTATGTGTGGCTTTGAACATGTTTTTGTTATAAAATTGTTTCTCTAAAATAATATTTTTTAATTAAGAATTAAATTATCGATAAAAAGTTTAGATTACTACCGAGGAACTAAGATTAGAACAAGACAGAGAGCAAACAATAAAAAAAACGATAAATTATTTATCCAAATTGCAGTTCGATATACATATAAAAATTGTTTTTTACAACTGTTGTGGCCACCAAGATCGTGCGATTTGACAACTTTAGATTTTTTGTGGGGTTTTTTGAAATCGAATGTGTACAGCAATAATTCCACAACAGTTCAATAGCTTAAAACCAACATTATTTAACCGGGATCTATTTTTAATAAACTGGAATAAAAATATTTTTAATATCTGAAAAAAAGCCTTGTTTTATTAAAATTAAAATGATACCTCAATTTTGGACACCCTTTATAATAATTTACAAAATTTAATTTGACAGCAAATCATATAAATCTGGATTTTGTTTTTACTTCCTTAGTAAAATTTATTCATTAATATTGTTACGAGTACATATTAGATAACATACTAGACTCATCATCGAAAAAAAAAACAACAAATATATTTATTTACTAGCATTACTCATCCAGCGTTGCTCGCAAATCTGTATATATGGACATTATAAATGGGAGATAAATTCCCTTTTTTCCCAATCCTATTCGTTTTTTTTTTGCAACCTGCTTGTCATTTTAAAGAAAATGCTAAAATGGCTTTTGACGTCTCTCGTTGACTTATTTGTTTAAATGTACGATAGTAATTATTACTTTTTTTATGGGAGGTAGCACGCCCACTCTTTCTGTGAAGATAATTTTTTTATCGTAAAGTGCAACTTGATAATAGAATAGCATGTTGATAGTTTGAGTCTATCTTCTAAAGTGGACTATGAAAAAAAAATATTCTCCTTTTACCCTTTATTATCCCCTCAAAGCGCAACTTTTGAAAATGTATTTTGTGCATTTATTACATTACATTTTAAGGAATGATAAATGTTAACAAACAAAAAACTTTGCTTTAAGAAGAAAAAATGCTTATCATTTCAAAAGAAGTCATTAATTTTGATCGTCTTTACCCGATTTTCACCTCTCCCAGGTCTAAATTTAAAAAAAAGTACACCCTATTACACTTTTGTGAGGTAGATCCTAAAAAAGAGAAAAATTTTCAACTTAGAAAAATAGTCACTTATTTTGCCCGTTTCCCCCCGATTTTAAACTCTCCTGGGTCTAGGGTTAAACATTACAAAATTCTTGCTTACAAATTGTCGGTAGATGTAATTAATATTAATTGGCAACTCTATAGCTTATGAGCTTCTACAAACGATTGATTTTGATCTCTTCCGTCAACAATTAATGAGATTGAAGCATGCAGTTCAATGAAAGCGGCTAGAATTGATAAACAGAAAAGGTGTTGTGTTCCATTAAGATATCACTAGACTACAAACATCCTTGAGAGAGCTTGGCTGAAAAGTTCTGATGCATCCTCCATGTAGCTAGGACTTTGCACCTTTAGATTATTATTTGTTTCGATCTCTCTAGAACTGTTTTAATGGTGTAAATGTAAATTCAGTAAAGGCCTTACCCCAAAAATGGCGAAAAGTTATCTATCAAAACGGCAAATATTTGGCTTAATATAGCTCGTTTAAGATATAAAAAAATGTGTTTTATTTGTAATTCAAATTTGTAAACGAACGTTTTCTAATACGAGTACTTATTATAAAAACTTAATTATAAATTTTTTAGATAAACTAAACTAGAAAAAATATACACTTAAAACACTTAACACTGAAATGTTTAGCAGCTTTTACCAAAACTTTGTGTAAAGAAAACTTTAAAAAATCTTGACAAACTTGAATCTTGACAAGCTGTAAAAATTCTTGTAGGTCAAGCGACATCAAGCCATCTGGAAACTCTACCTAGGTCAAATTTTGAAAAATTTGCATTTATATATCTGTCAGTGTCTCAAATGTTAACAAAATTTGCACTCTTAAAAGCATGTTAATTAATTTAGTCCGTTTTTCCCCAGGATTTTAACCTCTCTCAGGTTGAATTTTAAAGAGAGGACCTACAGATACTTTCGTTAGGTAGGTCTAACTATGTTTTGAATTCCAATAAAATCGGTTCTGTCGTTTACGCGTGATTAAATGGTAAACAAAAAAACACATTAACAACCAAACTTACAAAGAAATGCATGATATATGTACATGAGTATATCGATCTTAAATTAGAATACAATTACAAATTACATATATAATAATTATTACGATATGGTATTATTACATAAATGGTCTTATATGCTCGGTGAAGTGTAACAGACAAGAGTCTCTAGTGGGAATCGAAGACGCAACCCGAGCGCTGATAGACTTGCTTACTATCAACTAGCTTATTGGGATGCGCATAACAAAAATATTTTTTCCTGTTAACTTTTATTAAAAGAATTTTCTCTTTTTGTTTCAGTAAATAATTTAGAAAAAATGAATAAAATTAACGAGACAACTGTCTGTGATTTGGAATTTAGCGATAAGGTATGTAATAATTTTTTCTTCTTATTTGTAAAATTTTTTCTTAAGATAACTTTAGTTTAAGAGAATAAATAAATAAAAAAGAATATCAAATATGAAAAGTGACATATTAAACAATTTATAATTTAACATGCTGATTATTTTAAACTTTCAAAAATACCGTCTTAGTTAGAATTAAGATTTTCAAATGCTAGATAATGTAGTTTCGTTTGAAATGTAGGTAAGGTAAGATTAGTCTGATAGGACGATTCAATCGCGTTGACTCAAGTCAAGAAAATAAGTCATAAGCAGTCTTATACTATCTTTATTCCAGCAAAAAAAATTTCTCCTTAGGTTTATCTAATTAATGGTATTTAGAAAGCTTATTTTCGGTTCCAAATCGCTTCCGATGATCGTGCATGTCTAAAGAAAATGTTCGAAGGCTTGTTTAAAAGTTAAGCCTTAATAATAACAATACAACGTGAAATATGACAACAAATTTTTATTTGGAATTTAACCATCCACTTTTAAGCTTGAGTTAATTTTAGAACCCCTTAAAATTTCCGTTCATTTTTGCTGCTTTTTTGGAAGAAGGTGTTAATGTAAAATAATTAATTTAATTATGACCATGTTAATTGAAAAATATTGTCATTTACTTCGTTCGCATCCAAAGTGTTAAATTTGTTTTCAATAATTGATTGCCTGAAGAATTACTAAAATGCTTAAGTACCATATACGTCGTATTATAACGATAAATACTTAACCCTTAAGTGCTGATAGTTTTTAATATAAAAATTTTGACATGATTCTTATACTTGACGAATAACAAAAATTATTTTGATTATTTTATTTAATACGAAATGTTTTTAAATTTCATATTTTCTCCTTAATAAATATTATTAAGTCAAAAAAAAAAAAAAAAATTAAAATTGAAATGGTCACAACTAAAATATGTTTTGACGCAAATGAGACAAATTACTTTTAATTTTTTTTATCGCTACGATTTTAAATCATGATGGTTTAGTTCATATGTACATATACTACATATGCATGTGTGTGTATTGAACATTTATAAGATATTAATCTTTGTTTTTTTCTAACTTTTAAAATTAACTTAAAATTTTATCTCTATGACATTCATTGCTGTTAGTTCAAACCAAATTCTTAAATAAATACAAATCAAAATTAAATCAGTCTTCACATTTTAATTAATATATGTATGTATGTACGAGTATGTATGTATATAATATATTTTTTTTAATTCCAATTAATTCTTTTGTTATTATTTCAAAAAATATGAGAGATAAGATTAAAGAAATCTTATGGCATATCTTATTTAATAATTGAGATTACTTATACAATGCTGTATGTATGTCAATAAAAACACTCTTCAATTTTCAAAAAATATTTACAAACAAGATAAAGTTAATACTTTATTTATCACGAAGTTATATTTATTAAATAACTTTTTATATAAAATACATTTCGACATTATATAATGTTATAAGAATACCAACCTTTTATTGCTTAACATACTCTTTATTTTGTAAATGACATTTTTTACCCATGAAGTGGTTCATACACTTGTACATTCTTTGATTTTATATTGCATTACAACACCTTTGCTTTTTAAAACTGCTTTAATCTGCGTTGATATTGTGTAGTTTATACACACAGAGTCTTAATTATTCTGATCTTTTCTATTAAACCACCAGTAAGTTATGGCTACACAACTTCATTTTCATTGGGACTTATAGATTTTTAATAAAGTCGAGGTCTGGACTAAAACACATATTTTCGAAATACATATCGCACTTACACCACTAAAATGAATAAATTCAAAATTTGTAAATTTTAATTTTTTGCAAGAATATCGTTTTATATCTTCTCACTGTAAAAATACATCATTTACAAAAAAAAAAAAAAAAAAAAAATACAAGTGCCTAGTCAGTAAGTTGTAAAAAACTAATGTATTTTTTCTGCGTTTAGTGTTTAACTTATTTTACTCACCCTCTTAAGACATACTTATCATAATACTAGCTGGGAGCTTAACTGTACTTTTTAAGCGGTTTTTAATAATACTCACAGATTTATAAATAGGGCTTTTTTTACCGCATTTTTTCCATTCCCGGGAAAACCAGAAATACATTTTTTTCCCGAGAATCCCGCTACAAGCGATCTGAAGCACTGCTTCCCAAGAAAAATGATTTTATTTAATTTCATGTTACAAAGCAATCACAATACCATCATCAGTTAATAGGTATGTGCTTCAGCGACAATTGTATTGGTCTTCCACATGGAAGAGTAGCTTATCTAGACATAAGCGCAAATTGAATTATTGCGTTAGGAGCCTTATATAACTCAAAGTGCATAAATGTGCTTAATCCATTTATTAAAATCTTTCTTTACTTTATGTGCGTTTTCTTTTTAACTTAAGTGTTTTAAAATGATATTGAATTTGTCAGAACATCTTATGTACTTATAGTATTTTTTTATACAGATATATATATATATATATATATATACAGATATATATACAGATATATATATATATATATATATATATTTATATATATATATATATATATATATATATATATATATATATATTCATTTTATGACTGTATAACTTCAATTGACTTAAACTTAATAATTTTACTGTGTTATTTTTATTAAGTTTTATAAAATATCTTATATTTAATAAAAATTGTGTAATAAAAAGATATTTCAATAAAGGACACTAAATTCAGTATCAAAAAATCGCTTAAGTTATAAAAGGTGTCGTATGCTCTCTGTTTACGAAAATTTTTTTAAAGCCATTGTGTTTAATTACAGTTTTATTGTAAAAAACAATGAGATAAAAATTACACAAAATTGTGAATATCTCAAAATGTCAGTATTGTACTTAAGCTATTCTTCCATACCGTCACAGCTACTTAAAATAATATATTTTCTTCTATCCAAATGTTAAGTCAATAAGGGAATTTTTTAATAAATTCCTTAAAAGAAGAATATTTTTAGTTGTGGGTATAATTAAATTCTACCGAGTTATAGCGTCTAAAGCAAGACACAATGCACTTTTTTGTTCTAGAACGACATTTTATTTTATTTTTGTAACATAGAAATTTTCGTTCGTCTGTTTCTAAAAATTTTTACAATTTTCCGTGTTACATCTAAAACTTTTTGACATTATTGTTTATCGTCATTCCCTCGCATAAATGTTATCAAAATTTTTACCGTCTTCCAAAGAATCAGAAAAATTTACCGCAACAGTGTTCTTTTATATAAAGTAGCTACCACTGCCAAATGTATGGCGTGATTTGGACAGAAAACATCTCCAACTAATTTATCTTTCACAAATTTCTTTATAACTTTGGAGCCAAATATATGTAATTGTGGCGACTACATTTCTCAAGTACTAAATTGTACTCTTTTAAATAAGTTTTTGTTAGAGATTTAGTTTTGGCAAAGCTTTTATTGTATTTGAAAAAATTCCCGGGTTTCCCGCATAAAAATCCCGGAAAAGCGGGAAATGTGAAAATATTTGAATAAAGGAGCAACCTATTTACATCACAAAAAAAAAATAAATAAAATAAAAATAAAACTTAGACTCATTACTAAAGGTTCAAGCACACCTGAGTTACCATAACGGCATAACCTTAACCGTAGTCGAAACAATCCAAATTCAATTAATTGCTTACGGCATTACGGTATGTCACCATTAATCATACACAGTGTTGCCCATAAGGTTGGTTTGTTGCGTTGCAACTATAGCGTTACGTTAAGTCACGTTTAATTGATAAGACCTGCGTTTGAAACAAATTTCCATTCCGTTGCCTAAGATTTGAATGAAAGCCATTCTCCTTTTTCCAACTCTTTATCAGTTTCAAGAATTAATTTGCATGTATGTATGCATACTATATCATATGAAAGGTCTCAGTTTCTTCTTCTAAAATCAAATCATATTCATCATGTTAACTAACAAATGCGTAAAAGTATGAAAAACCCGGTTTTTACTCCTAACTCAAATTTTGAAAGTGTTTTTTAAATTTCAAAAACAGATTCTAATTGAATGTGCAATTTCGAAAAGGGCACATGTCCGAATATTTAAAGTTTACAAGAAATGAAAAAAACGAATTATTTTTAAATGATTTTATACAAATTATATATTTGGGCTAATTTTTAATCGAAAATTACAGAAATATTTGGATATTGACTTTATTATATATGTTTGTTTATATATTTAAAATTAATGAGATGTGCCCTTGTCGAAATTTATGATATCGAATAGACAGAACTTGACGACTTTTTCATTTTGTTGTTGGTAATTGCAGTATTTCATCATAAAATTCTGTAAATTTTGCCGGTGTATATTGCTTAAGTTTTACAATATCTGCCATTTTCAGATAATTAATAGCTACTTGTCTCTATAGCTCGATAAGGAAGAAGAAGAAAAAATAGAAAACCATGCTGCATTGCATTTTCTGTACTCTTTCATTGAACAATAATTTCGAAAAGGGCACATCGCTTAGAGTTGTGACCTATTTGCCATAATGTCTAAGATAAAAAGAATGCTAGGGATGTCAGTTACTCAAGTGTAGTAAGTGGAGGGAAGCATTTGGGACTCATTGATACGAAAAGAGGCATTTGCCAAAATGTGCGAGATGGGCCCTTTTCGAAATTGCACATTCAATTGTACTCGATAGTACCAAATATTTATACTTTATGAAAATTTATCTCCTCAATCTAGCATACACTCGCACTTTAGCCTATAGCCAGGATGTTCTGTTTCCAAAGCTTAAAAATAGCTGAGTGGTAATAAAAAATCTTTTATCCAAAAAGCCACGGAATCATCGAATTTAGAAATGAAAATTGATTTGTTTTTTTATTTTATGTTATTCCATTTTCCTGAGTATAGGTAGGCATCATTATTTAAATAATAATCAATTTTCCATAATCTTCTCAAAAATACAATGGTTGTTACTGTAGAGTACCTGTTTGAAGTGTTAAACAAATTTAACTTCTTATATTGTACTTGTTATAATGACTATAAATCTATTTAAATACCAAAAGTGGCCCACAAGGGCTCATTTCACAAAATAATTACTATCACAGTATTAATGTTACTCTAATTAAATGATAAAATATTTATTTGTACAAAAAGCACATTCTTCGAGCATTCTTACTGCCTGTATACAAACATACATATATCGCTTATTTACTTCAATATACATACATCATCACAATATTCCGTATATTTTAGAATACTTAACTGAAAAGTCATGTTTTTTTAATTTATGACACTGTTGAATTAAATGAGCGATATGTTTTTAGATATTTATTTTTATAATTGAGAAAAACACTGAAATAATATATGTATTTAGAAAAGTAAAGCACGTGATTAACATTTTTGTTATTTGCATTTTAATTTAAAATTTTTATAACAAAAATTTATATTAAAAGATAATACTTTAAAAGAAGGTTTTTTTTTTTTTTAATATGTGTACACTTGTTGCAATAAATATCCGTAAGCCTTAAGCCTAAAGTTTCAACTGGACCGGTCGACTTGGTCAATATATGTTACATATGTGTGTTCAGTAAAGACTTAGATTAAAATGTTATTGTTTTTTTTTTTTTAATAAAATAAAAACTAAATAAATAAAAACTAAACAGAAATGTAGAATTAATTAACCAGAAAGGGTATTGATGTGACAAAAGTTATTTTGTGATATCTTTTAATTATTAATGATGGGTACTCCTTAGCATTAAAGAACTTCCGAAAGTAATTTTGGCATTGATCTAATTTAGATCTTTCTTCCTCGTTATTTCACTCGTAATATAATTTGTAGTTGTACCTAAGTACATATGTATATATGTATATATGTCTATAATAGAGTAAACTTTCTCACGTTGTTGGGAGCCTGTGTGTTGTATACCTATAAAATGTATTCCTCAGAAGAAAAATTTAAAGGAATGCATTAAAATTAATGATTTGTATTGACTACCAAGTCATATAGATCAAGTTTAGAAACTGCCATTCTAATCATTCTCTAGATATATAAAAATCAATATTTACTTTGTATTGAAGGTGTCACACCCACTTATTCAATTCCAATTTAGTGGTTCTCGAAATATAAAATGGCGAACATAGAACAACTTATTTTTATATATGTACATACGAGGGCGGATTGACATTGAAGCTACCTAGCGCTAGATGGAAGCAAACAAAAACTTTTTCTTTGTTAGAAATTACGATCTGTCAAACGTCAGCTGTTAAAATTTTAGCCAAATTCATCGATTAGTTTATCTGTTGTAGTCGTTTGAAGTAAGCAACTTTTGTGTTTCTTGGAAAATGGAAAGAAGTGAATTTCGTGTAGTGATTAAACACTATTATTTGAAAGGCAAAACGGCGAAAGAGACAAAAGAAAAGCTTGATAAATATTACGGCGTCAGATTTAAACGGAGCCGAACAAGCACTGCAACTATACCATCAACAGGAAGGCCAAAAGAGGTGGTTACTGAAGAAAATATCAAGAAAATCCTCGATATCGTTATGAATGATCGCCGGGTCAAAATACGTGAGATTGCTGAAATGGTAAACATATCATATGAACGTGTGTTCAACATTTTGCATCAACACTTGCAATGAAAAAGCTATCGGCAAGATGGGTGCCACGTTTGCTCAGTGTTGAACAAAAACGAGTTCGACAGATCACTTCACAGCGATGTTAATTACTTCTTCTGAAATGATACGCATTTTTCTTCTTAAAGCAAGGTTGTTTGCTTGCTAGCATTCATCATCCACTAAAGTTTGCTGTACAAAACTCGTTTTCAAAAGTTGAACTTTAAGGGTCTAATAAGTGATAAAGTCGAGTCTATGGTTATATATAAAGATTTTCAGCCAATGCCGAATAGGTTAAGTTAGTTTATAATAAACAAATAAACCGTTTTCGATTAATACTTCAAATGTATGAATATGTTACTTTTTCTGATTAATTTATTTTTGAAAAAGAAATAAAAACACAATACAATTTTCAGACATAATAAAATGCAAATATGTCTATCCTTCAACGAATCTTTACTGAACTTCTAAATTAACAGGGTTGACGTTATGACTAAGACATTTTTTGAAATTGAAACTTTAGGCTTAAGGTGTACGAAGAATTATTGTAGCAAGTGTACATACAAAGTTTGAATTTTTTGAATATTAACTTATCAAAAGATTCCATAATTTGTCTTTTATCGTCGTCACTCATGACTCTTGTGTCAATATTTACAAGCGATTAACGGAGGAGCGTGAAATAATTCCGAGTCTAATTTTAGATGCTGCGTCTAGCGCAAAAGTTTATTTTTTTATTTATTTTTCCTATCTTTGAATTAAATTATTTTCACTTTGTTTTATTTCATTTCTTATATAAAAGAATAATTAACTTTAAATTCTAATTAAGCCAAATAATAAACAAACTATAGTACATACAAAATAAAAATACATAATATTAAAACAATGTATTGTTAATTAAAATGTCTGTAAAAGGGATAATACGTTTGTGCCCGATTTGAATTTAAATATATACACAATAAAAATGTAATCATTTTTTAACCGGCAGACACAGAGATAAACGTAAACATTGTGGTTCAAATTTTATTTCAAAAACACACACAAAAAAAAAATTATTTGCGCAACTGCAAGTTAAGAATGCAAACTTTTTCCTGAATCATACGAGTGTATACATACATACATACATACGAGTACATATATATATATTGGTTGGTTGGTTATAGCCGAAAAGACTTCGCTTTGACAATACCACACTAGTCGATAGATAGAGTATATTGTTATTCGTAATGTATATATAGCAATGTGGTATTAAGTAGATCGAGCTTGTAACTGCAATATTTTTTAGTAAGTCATTAACTCTAGACTCAGATAACTCTCCAAAGTTGGATAGTAGGTAGTCGCCAATGAATCCGTTCCTTTCGACAGCTAGAGCCGAACATTCACAGGGAAGGTGTGAGGCTCTCTCCCCTTTCATCCGTCATTGCAACTGCTCGTATGCTCACCTAGAACCCAACTTCCAGTTCCAGTTCTTGTTGTGTTGTTGCAAATTGGCCTAAAAAATGCAAACATGCAATTTATTATTCTCCTTTTTCTTCATCTCATATCCTAAGGCCCAGAAGTTGAGCTACTTCCCTTGGATTCGACTAGAGTGATTGGGGACCAGAGTTGTCGGGTTTCCGGTTACAGGTAAACAGATACTGGACACTAAGAACCTGTTCCATTGGCAATATTGGTAATATCGACGTTTATGCCAGTCCAGTACAAGTATAGCCTTGTGCAGTTGCAGGATCGTAGTTGCGCTGGGAGAGCTCTGGTTTTTCTTGGAAGATCATTTTAATTGTTCGCCCTACGTCTAGTAATTACTGCCAGTAAGCTCGATATATTCCTTTTATTAGGGGTTATAAACTGCACACTGCGTTTCTCATTAAAAAAATTGTGTCATTAGCTTAGCCGCCCTATACGTGTCTAGATTATGATATTTTTTCAGCTTTTTGAGAATAAAGGCTGAAGGTACTTGCTTTAATAGACCGTAGCGGAGCTGCGTTTTAAACCGTGTCATTCAATAGTTGTCTCTATGCGCAGGGATCCAAACTAAAGTAATGCCAGACAGCTGACACCAGATATAGTAGTGTATGGACTTATTGAGAGAAGCGTCGTCAGGTTTTTAACCAAAATTTTAATATTGCAACGAATATTTTACCTTACAGGCTGGCATTGTCTTGAAAATTTTAGCCTGAATAACACTAAGGCAGTAGAGGTACCTATGCCAAGCTCGCGATAGAAAACGCCAGATCTAAAACCGCAGTAATATTTTAACCATACATATATATTTTGGTAGAGATGGCCACTATATGAAAGCCAATAGAACAAATTTGTAGTATAGTGCTCAATGCCCCTGAAGTACTGGTACTTAGTTCACCCGTTATACCAATGCATGCTGATCTCTGAACTTTAGTGAACTGTTTACAATCCACCACCATATGCAATAAAGGACGTACAATAGCTCTCTACATATACTGAACAATTTAAGGACTAAGTCCCCATTTTATACCACCGTTGTCTTCTCAACTGTGTATTGAATATTAATTTCTCATGATAATTTAGAATCCAGAATAATATCGAAATATTTTTCAGTGATTCTCAATAGAAATAACAAATAAATAAAGTTTTTGTAAAACTTTTTATTTACGCAATATTATTACCAAAGAAAAACTCGAAGTCAACATTATTTTTACTGCAATAAATTCATTAGTTTATGATTGTGATTTAAAAATTTTCAATCAATTTAAATTCCAGCAAGAATCTGTACAGCCAGAAGCTCTAAAATTAGCCAGTAGAACTAGAAGGCGTTCATCGGCAGCTTCAACGTGTTCGTTTAGCTCAGGTACAATGGATTTTTTACAATTGATGCTAAAAAAATATTTATGAAATTTGTTTTTCTTTTAGCCTGTTTTACCGCCAGTTCAGATGAAGATGAAACATCACCTCGTGATAAGAAGCAGCGTAATAGTAGTGGATTTTCGGATTTCTGTGTCAAGAATTTGGCCAGCCAACATGCTTTTGGTCGTAGAGAAATTGAAATTGCTGAGCAGGAGATGCCTGGTATTATGACCCTAAGAAAACGGGCCCGTGAAGATAAACCCTTGAAAAACGCAAGAATAGTCGGTTGTACCCATGTCAATGCCCAAACAGCTGTACTCATTGAAACGCTTATCGAATTGGGTGCTTCAGTGCGTTGGGCTGCATGTAATATATTTTCTACTCAGGTAATATTCGCTATATTTGTAATAAATTTCAGAATTACTTTAATGAAACTTATCTGAATTCAGAATGCTGTAGCTGCTGCTTTAGCAGAAGCAGGTATTCCAATATATGCATGGAGAGGCGAAACGGAAGAAGATTTTTGGTGGTGCCTCGATAAATGTATAAACTCTGGAGGATGGGAACCGAATATGATTCTTGATGACGGTGGTGATGCCACTCATATGATGTGGAAAAAGTATCCGGATCTATTTAAAGGTATCAAGGGTATCGTTGAGGAAAGTGTTACAGGTGTACACCGTTTATATCATATGTCCAAGGTGGGAAAACTTACAGTGCCGGCCATAAACATTAATGACTCTGTAACTAAAATGAAATTCGATAATTACTACAGTGTTAAGGATTCCATTTTGGATAGGTAAGTTTTGAATGAAATTAATACTTTCATTTGGAATGATTATCTGAAAAAATTTTACTTTTTAGTCTTAAACGTTCAACAGATATAATGTTCGGTGGTAAGCAAGTGGTCGTATGCGGTTATGGTGATGTTGGCAAAGGTTGTGCCAAAAGTCTCAAGGCTCAGGGTTGCATTGTTTATGTAACGGAGATTGATCCCATATGTGCACTCCAGGCTAGGTATTCGTAATAATTTTGTAATGATTGCTCTTTAATTAACTGGATAATTGAATTGATTTTTAATCAATAGCATGGATGGTTTTCGCGTAGTGAAACTAATGGAAGTTATTCGTAACGTAGACATTGTTGTCACAGCAACGGGTAATAAAAATATTGTAACCCGCGAGCACATGGACCGCATGAAAAATGGTTGCATTGTTTGCAATATGGGTCATTCGAATTCGGAAATAGATGTTGTAAGTTTACGGTATAATTGTAATTGTCCAGCATATATCAATTACATTTTATTTATTCCTTTTAGAATAGCTTACACACTCCAGAATTAACATGGGAACGTGTACGTTCCCAAGTAGATCATGTCATTTGGCCTGATGGCAGAATGATCATTCTTTTAGCCGAAGGCAGACTAGTGAATATGTCATGTTCAACTATTCCCTCATTTGTGGTATCGGTTACGGCGTCCACACAAGCATTAGCTTTAATTGAGCTTTTTAATGCTGTCCCCGGGCGTTATAAGTCCGATGTCTATCTATTGCCAAAGAAAATGGGTAAGTTCACAGAACATCGAAATAAATTCATTTTTAATTACATACTTAATTCTCATTGTAGATGAATATGTTGCCAGTTTACATTTGCCTACTTTTGATGGCCATCTAACCGAACTGACTGATGAACAGGCCAAGTATTTAGGCCTCAATAAGGCTGGTCCATTTAAACCAAATTACTATAGATATTGACTTTTATATAAATTAGTTATGTACTTAATGCTTCGAGTTAATGTTATTTTAAAGATATTAAACAGTATTCATCACAATCTACGTCTTATAATTCCAATTAATTGTTTGTCGTTATCACAAAGAAAACCACATTTTCACAAAATATTAAATAACAAGCATGGCTCTGTGAAGTTAAGTTTGATAGATCAAATAAAAAAAACTATATGAAGTCAGTATTTTTTGTGTACCCACGTTTGTTTTACTTCCGATTTTCATAATTCCATTTTCAATATTGCGTTTTACTATAAAGTACATGTTCTAAAATGGTTTTGTTATTTTTGTATTGTCTTCTAGCAAATCTCCTCTGAATGAGGCATTACCCAGTCAGTAAATTAGATATCTATCTTAAATGATTTCTGTGGTTTTCGTGTGTCTGCTGTTTGTCAGTGTGCTTGGATAATTTTTTGCATCTGGGATAAAATTTGTCTTCTCGCGGTCTTTGGTGTTTAAATTAAGACTCGTCAGATTATAACACTTTTTTCTATTATTGTGGAGAGTCCAATTCAAATTTGGTGGAGCAACGTCGAGAGGAGATTTCTAGTTTTTTGTTCATTGGAAAGGTTTTTTTCGCATTTCTTTATTTTTTTTTTTTAAATAAAAAATTATTAAGTATTTTTACGTTTAACGATAAACCTTTTAAAACGTTTGAATTATTTTAAATAAAATAATCAAATCATCATCAATTTTGAATAGTCTTGTAGTTACTACAAATTTCTATTTACGTTAAATTTAAAAGATGATAAAATCATAACAAAAAGGAATCGAACTGGCAACACTGTTAAACACACGAGTGGTTGCACTATTTATAAGCAGACAATTAGGGCGGTGACAGATACGGAAGAGCCTTGACACAAACCAATAAATACCATAATAAAGTTTATAGCTAAGCTTACTACTGTACTAATTTAGTGTATTTAGTGTAGTGGGGTTAAAATAAATTTGAATAATTGGTGATTTATTTGATAAAATGAAGGTTCGATATCTTCTTTTTATGTCTTTTGGCTTTTAGTGGAACATAGGATCTCAACAAAATTTCGACATTTACTTCGGTCCTTAGCTATTGTATTCATCTCGTACGTCTTTATCTATTGTACGTCTCCACGTGACTCTGTTGCCTTGTGGGTTTAATTGAAGAAATTGTCTGCAAATATTGTATTTGCCCATCAGATCTTGAGAATTTTTTTCCACATTCCTGATGATAAAAGTTTGAAGTCTTGTACTTAGTGGCTTCGTCATCAGCCATGTTTTACACTCGTACAGAAGAACCGATGTTAATTTGAGTTAAGCAATCGTATTTTGGTAGCGGATAATATATATGATCTCTGAATTTTCCAGAGCTGTGAAAAGGTACCTTGTGCTTAGATATTCATGTTAGGATATCACTGGAAGCGCCGCCATCTGTCGAGATGACACTACCAAGATAGCTGAAAGAGTCGATATTCTCTTTTATGTCATGACCGACTTTATAATTACTGTGGGATCGAGCGAATTCATCATTTATAAACGTCTTCATGGAAATGATCGTTAAATCAACTGCATGCGACATATGCCATCGGCATATGCTAAATCTTCCAGGTGATGTTGGAAGTTCCATCAAATTCCACGATTTACACCATTATTCATTGCCCATGTTAGGATATCATTCAGAACTATCAGAAACAATAAATTTATCTGATAGTTTAGCTTGCATTATAGAAAACCGTCGTATAGTGCTTTTATTAGCCTTATCAGCTTAGGCGCTATTCCCCTCCGCCGTAATGCATCCCACTCATTTGTGGTATCGGTTACAGCGTACATACAGACTCTATGCTATCAACTGTATTGTAGTTAAAAAATACGAGTTGTAAGGCAGTTTTCAACTCATCTGACTGCCCGATGTTGATTCTCAATGTGTTTATGTGTACAACACAAGAGCGGTTGCGATGAAAACCAGCTTGATGTCTTGGTATGGTCGACTTCAGTTTACCGCTTGTACGGTTAAGCAGAATCCTAGTGAGTATCATTGATGGAATTGGCACAACATAATACCTCAGTAATTTTTGCATTGGTTTAGATCGCCCTTTTTCCATATTGTGATCAAAATTCCCTCCAACCATCATTTGGACAATTCCTCGGTCTTCCATATTTTCGAGAACAGCATGTATAATAGATGAGCGGTAGTTCTAAGACAGGGCTTTAGCATCTCGTTTGATATATTTTCACCTCTCGGGGAAGGTTTGGTATGACATACAAAAAAATTATTTAGAAACTGTTGCTGTTAAAGTTTATTAAACGGTTATCTAAAGTGTTTTTACAGAAGCTTCACATTTTAGGTTTAAAAAACTGGTTTAAAACAGTAAATCATATTTATGAAACACTCTGTAATGTATTGGTTCGTATCTTTGGTAAGAATTTTTCCAAGAAATTATTCAACCCTTATTTCTTTTAGCATGTTCACGAAATGTAAATGTCGTTATTTGGTATGATTATATCGATAAAAATCGAATTTACAGTGTTTAGAAAAATGTTACGATATTTAGGTAAATTTTTCGAGTTTTTCAAAATTTTACGATATTTTGAAAAATTTTACATATTTTTTAATTATTCTTTTACTTGCAAAACTTTGTTGAGCATTTTGTATTTTAAGACTATTTTTAGGTTGACCTTAACAAAGTGCAAATGAATAAACTTTTTGCAACAAATATTTAAATATATTTGTTTGAACTAATCTTAAGAGAAATTAAAAAATTCATTCATACATACACAACACATATGTGGGAACGTTTGCTATACAGCAATAATGAATAGTTTTTAATAAAAAAAACTTAGATTTTTATTTCTATCAACTATGTTGTTCAAAAAATCAAATTCTCAAATCCTCCTGTAAGTTAAAAGTGTTGTAAAATTTGTAGCAGATATCCGATGAAATGATGAAAAGAGTGTTTCAAAAATATAAAAATTTTACAAAATTAAAAAATCTTTAATGTTTGCAACAGTAGCCAAAATTATCAATGTCGCATATTTCGGTTTACCTGATACTACACGTGAGGCTAGACATTTGGCTACCACTCATTATTGTGAAGATTATAAAGAAACTGTACTTTTTCATTCTTTGGCAGCGACGGCCATGACACATTGAATAGCGAGCGCCTGTGCTGAAGGGCGTAGACGAAATGCAAACATATCTATAGGGTGGTTGTACACCCAGAGAAAAAACAGCAGAAATCCAACTGAAACAACGCTGAATCAATAAAAGAAAAAAAACAACAACTGTGAAAACTAGCCAAGATGCGAAATTGTAAATTCAACAATGAAACTGAAAAAACAATTTAAATCCAAAAACAATGTGGAAAAAAACTTTAATCTAAAAAAGTCTCAACTGTTTTAACATTGATCAAACTCAAATCAAAAATTGTGCATTTTTAAACTAAACATGTTGTATATTATTTCAAAATAGAAAATATATTCAACAACGTACATACATTATGATTTCAAAAATGTGTTCACATTGATTCGAAAATAGAATTTTTTAATTTAAAAACGTACGCCTTTAAATATATTTTTTGATATTTTAAAATCGACAATGAAACATTTTCAATTTACTTGTCGTCGTTCATTTAAATTCATTCAAAAATCTAAAATTTTAATATGCAATTCAATGTTGAACGTTTTTAAATTTACAAAATCATTTCTAGCTTGAAGTTGAATACGTTAATTTGATGTAGTTTTACATCCTTTAAAAGTTGAATTAACGTTAAAAAATTCAAGTTGTAAAACTCTATATTCAACAGCCATCCACTTCGATATTAGAATGTGGTTTTTCTCTCTGTGCACCCAGAGAAAAATGCAACTTAGATTCAAAATCAATGTGGAAACAACTTTGATTTAAATTTGTTCGTATTTGTTTTAATATTGGCCAATCTAAAACAAAAAATTTAAGTTTTTAATTCAAAAACGTGCAACGTTAAATTAAAAATTTTGTACATTTTTTCAATAGAAATAGAAACATTTTTAAGTCAAAGCTTAAAATGTTCAAATCAACATGGCACAATTTTACTTTAAAGATGTAGAATATTCGAATCGAGCTCCTTCAACGTTGGATTATCAATACTATTGTAGTAGTATAGTTCCAATCCTTTTACTTGCTTTAGTGTTTTTAGCTCAAAACACAATAGGGGAAATCACTCTTTGTTGCAAACTGGCATTGCAAGTCTTCTAGACGGAACAAACCTAGCATATCTGCTACATTTTACTACGTCACGTCACAACAACAAATTACATAAAGGTGGCATTTGCAACACAAAAAATCATTGCAAGTTTGCTATACTTAAACAGCCATTTTTTTTAAATTTTGTTTATATACCTATAACACTTAAACCTGTTCTTACACGGTAGACACTTTCCAAACGATACCATATAAAAAATCATGTAAAGTAAATAGAATATTGAAAAATATTTTTATTTTGACAAAATTTTCCAAAAATATTTTTATTTATTTGTTTTAATATTTTTAATAATACATCAATTGCATCAAACACCATTTCTATATGTATCGTATGTGAAGAATGACTTCGTGCACTGAAACTACTTCTGCAAAAAGAGGAATTGAATTTAAAAAAAAAATTAAATAAATATATATGTATGTATATAGTTTATCGATATAATATTTGCAGGCTAAAACACTGGCTGACTGACTTCCAAAATGTTAGTTGCTTTCCATTGGAACAAAGTATATTATTTCAAAATACATCAATACAAAATATCGGGTCCGCCATCTAGCGTTTTTTTTTCAACTAGTGCTTATTTCGTGAATGGTAACACTTAGCTCATGTCTGATTTGAGAGATAATTAGTTTTATCCTTCCGCTGAACGAATGTGGTTGTGTATACGCTTTAACAACGTTGGGAAATATTGCGACATTACTTTGAAAATCATGGCAATGATGCAGAATGTGTGCGATGTGTTCAGATGAAGCTCACTTTGATCTTGGCGAGTATGTAAACAACCACATACAGAAAACCTGCACACATACATTGAAAAGCCGATACACCCAAGACGAGTCACTGTTTGGTGCGGATTTTGGTCCAGAGGAATAATTGGGCCATTTTTCTTCGAAAATGAGCAAGGAGTGGCGTTACAGTCAATGGCGATCGTTATCGGGCCATGTTGAATGAATTTTTGTTCAGAAAAATTGAAGAGGAGGATATTAGCAACATTTGGTTTCAACAGGACGGCGCTACGTGCCACACAGCCGAAGCTACACTCGATGTTTTGCGCCCTGTTTTTGAAGATCGCATTATCAGCCGCAGAGCTAATATCGTTGGCCACCTCGGAGCTGCGATTTGACAACGTTGGACTATTATTTGTGGGGTGCCGTCAAAGATAAGTGTTACGCCAACAAGCCAGAAACAATTGATATTTTAAAGGACAATATTCGTGAATCCATTGGTGAAATACAGCTGCACATAATCGATAATGTGCTTAAAAATTGGACCGATCGTGTAGGCTACTGCATGGCCAGCCGAGGCAACCATTTGAATGAAATTATTTTCCATTATTAACCGGAAGGATTGTACTTTCAAATAAAAAAAGAAATTTGAGATAATACTCAGTATTTTTTTTATAGCATTTTCAAAAAAAAAAAAAATTATTTGGCGGACCCTTTATTAACAATGTATACTGTTCCAAAATGTCACAGGCAGGTATTATAAACGTAGCAAAAAAGCAATTATGCAATGCATTACTGCTAAGCAAAAAATAAGACAAGATGAACGATACAAAAAGACAAGTTTTATTTGTTTTTTGCTGAAACATTCAATACACAAATTATATTTAAATTATATTTTTATATGTATTTCATAACCTCAAAATAAACAAAGTAAAAGGTTGTCTTGTTTCGAAACGGAGCAACATTACAAAATTCACATACTGCTGTAAAACTGTACACAAATCTAATAATAGGTCTGTTCAATAACTAAAAATTGTTACGAATTTGTGACAATTGTTACTGGAAAAGTTTTCATTAACTCGAAAAATTTGCAACGACAGAGCCTCAGAAGATAGTAAGAATTTGCAACACAAATAAATTCTTGCAAATTCTTGCTGGTAAAATTTTTACTTGTAAGAATTATTCAAACAGCTGTTTTGTGTTTATGTTTTCAAGTCAAATTTTAGGAAATTGTAAGAAGTAAATTTTTAAAGCTATAAAATGTATAGAAAACAATGATGTGGCTAACTTAGGATCATCAGCACCAAAAGAAGAAGTCTAAAGGTATTAAAATAAATGAAGAGGGATGTAGTACATCAGGTTTAGAGGATGTTGCAGGTAATCTCTATAAATTAAAATACTTTTTTTTTTTTTAAATTAACAACTAATAAGTTTTATTATGTTTGATAATAAGTTTTTGCAATTTAAGCAACAGTAAACTCCCGGAGAACCTTTGGTATTTCTTGATTAATCGAGTGGTACGGAGAGTGATAACGATGCTGAAATGGTTGAATACTTAGTTCGATCTCGACAAACGAATTTTAACATAATTAAAGAATGCAAAATATTCTTTGAAAAAGTATCTATAAACCTATATATTACAGCACTATTTTAGCTTGCAAATTTTGGCTGGTAAAGTGCTCATTTACTTCTGAGCATTTTTGAGAGAAATTGTGCAAACATTTTTTTTACTCTCTCGTTGCAAGTTTCTGCAAATAAAGTTGTTGAACAAACCTAATGTCGTAATAGATTTGAAAACGACACAAAATTTAATTTGGCGTCATGAAATCCAAGATCGGTTTTGTTTTCGAACGTGAATAAGTATCCGTTTTAGGTATAACAGAATGTATTGTTATTGGTTTTGCTATTGATATATAAATCAAGTAGCTAATAGCTAACTGGTTTCAAATTTATGTATGTTTATATTATAACATAAAGGATAACGCATTATTATATTTGTACGTTTTTACCTTTTTAAAAACGTGTATTTATGAGTTCGTAGATTGTAGTTAAAATAAAATAAATCTTTATTAACACAGTTTTGTGCACCACTGCTTGTAGCCTTTTTACAAGCAATAACTGTTTTCTATTCTTAATTACTCCGTCTGTTTACAACTTTGTAGACAACAACAATTACCCGACAGATCTTTCTACCTAAAAAACTTCCAACCCGATCGTAGTTATAACTTAAGTTCGATCACAACCTTTTCAACCAATGGCTATTCATACTTAACTCTTCTTACTGAGTTAGCTTCAACTAAACTGGTTTTTTACTCATGATTCACTTTACGACCTTACTCCTTATAAACTCTCTTCACACAGAGTTTAACCAACAAACTCTCTTCACACCAATACTCGCTGAGTTAACGACACACAAACTGATTGTTATTCGCATCGATGTGCTTTTTAAGTGGCTGAGTAAACAACATATCGAAAGCTCTCGAACCTCTTGATATTTCAGGTATATTCCACTTCTTTCTTTTAATTTCTTTTTAGTTCTTTTGTAGCCAGGCGTATGTAAACATCTACCTCTTTCAGCTCTTAGTATTTGCTGTTGTTTGTTTATTGTCTGTTATTTGTTTTCTTTGCTGCTTAATTATTGTTGTTGTCGTGTTATTTTTATTTACTTTATCTTTGCTAATGTTTGTTGTTGTCGATTCTTGCAGCTTTTGTTTATTTATTTTGGCGATGTAATAAATGCAGATGTGCCCAATCTTATTTTCGTAACAATACTTATTTATATATGAATATGTACGTGTTTACATGAAAATAAAAATTAAAACTCCATAGTAAAAGAATGCATTAAGAAACAAAACGTGTACCAGAAACGTGTTGCTGAATTGTTACCGAAATTTCTATTACGTATGCTAGTTGGCAACTAAAAATCTATTAATTTATACATAGGGCATTAAAAATTTCTAATTGCCGTTCGGCAATGCAACTGAAGTTCTGCTGCCATTCATAATCGAACCATAAGACCAAAGCAACCGGTAAAGGACCTTTTTCTAAATATTGGCTAACAGATATTGAAGAGGCTATTTTGTGTATATGTATATAGCATTACGAAGTTTGTAGATCCCTCTGGCGCTGTATCTAGCATCAGCGAAGATACAGGTGCTGAAAGTGAAATGCTACAAACCTCTTAAACGGTTGATGAGACCAATAGGCCATCTCTTCAGAAAGGCATGAGAATTGGGTATCGGTAAAATTCGAAGTTCATGGAGTGATAGGAGTAATTGCAGGGTATCTAAGGTCGTACACTGTCTTTTATGGGGTCCTATGGGGTGAGGTGGAGATGAATTAGATGGCTCATATTACCTACCACTCCCAGAGACTGCATGTTTTTACTACACATATATATATTCAAATGTATGTATTTGCCATGTAATATCGGCAACAGTAGTAATAAATTTATATCTTTTATTAAAGAAAATAATTTTTTTTTATTGGACTTGTTGAGATTTCACAAAAATACAGAACTTTTATTTGACAGCTTTTAATTTTTATTTGTTTTAACTTCTGGTTTGTGTAACTTTATTCTAAAATGTTCAACCCTATTTTAAGGTCTCACAACCTTAGATTGAAGAACCAGAGAGTTAATTCAAAGACGAGTAATCTTAAATCAATAATAAGTTTTAAAATTAAGCATACGAGTAGAGCAACGTTAATTTAATTTTAAAATGCGATTTTTTTTCTTAAATTCTTACTTATCCTCGATTTTTATTCATAAATTAATATATAATTTAATTCAGCCAATTCTTTAATATATGATTTTCTCTTGTATTACACGATACGACAAAAAATATCTGGGAAGTGATACTATTTTTCTGATAGCAGTTATCTAGTACAACAAGAATATGTTTTTGAAATTTTCAAAGCAGGTCCAAAATCTTTAGCTACGGGTAAAGAAAAAACGAATTTTTAGTGAGTGCTAAAACGTACTTAAAAAGGGCTCTAAAATTTTGTATACAATATATAAAATTGTGTATATGAAACTCTAAGCTCTTTTTATATTGTTTTCAGTAATTATTAAAATTAAAACCATTTATTGCAAATCTTAGCATATTTTATTTACTATACACTATTGGACAAAATAAAGTGCAAATTACATTTTTCATACATCATCAAAGAATTTATTAATTTCGCTTACATTTAAATTTAAATAAAAAGCCATAAAACCATATATTTTAATTAAACTGTTACAGCAAAACAACATAAATTAAAATACTCCTTATGAACGATTGGACAAAATGAAGTGCAACTGCAAAATTTTGAATGATAAGCTTAGAAATATGAAGAAATAGTACTCAGTACTTAGTAGCTCCTATTACTAACTACGGACTCAACAAGTATTTTAGTTTTGAAGAAATTGCCAGGACAACGAAATGAAGCCGTTATTGAAAACTATTATGAATCTGTTAGTAAAAGACTGGAAAAATAAAATGAAATACAAAGAATTGTTCAAAAGCAGAACATATCCATGTCAGAAACTAAAAAGTCTGCTAGCTTTTCAGGATGCGGAAAGCCAATGAAGTTTTAAAAATATGTCTGTGGGAAAGTTCAAGACAGCAATTTTATAAAAATCCTTAAAAAAAACTATTTTCTTCCTCTAAAAAGATTAAGGAGGAATTAAATTTAAATGTTTCATCACGTACTATAAGGAGAAGACGTAGTCAGAGCAGTCTAAAAAGTAATACAAAGAAAACCCCATTACTGAGAGATGTTAACATAAAAAAGCCTTTGTCGTTTGCAAAATGTTTTTAACTGATGTGATGTAGTCAGATGAGTTGAAATATAAACTAAAAAATGCAAACCGTGATAAAAGAGTATGGTGTGATCCTTCGCAAAAACTTAATTCTAAACACACTGCATATACTATAAACCGTGGTGGTAGAACTCCCATGGTGTGGGTCTGCGTTTTTTTCTCTGGAGTGGGTCGAATAGTTAGAATTGACCCAAAAATGACTGCTGAGCATTGTGTTACCAGTAGTGCTATAGTAATAGGCTTGGGGTACTTTATTTTCCAACAAGATAACGATCCTAAACATACGACCAAGATTCGAAGAACTATTTTCATGAAAATTATACCGAAATACTGGAATGACAGACTCAGACCATCGATATGAACTCAATGGAAGACCCGTGGAGCATACCAAATGACAAAATTTCAATGGAATATCGGATTAATATTAAACATTTTGCAAAGAAATTAAAGTAGAATGGAGAGAAATTCTTGTACAGGTTTTAAAAAACTTGACGTCAGGTGTATCTAGAAGGCTTTGTGAGGTAATAGTTTAAAAGTTTTAAAGTTTAATTATTATCAAATCACTTCATATTTCTGCGGTCATCCAATATTTTGCATTTGCACTTTATTTTATCCAATCGTATGCAAGAAGCATTTAAAATTATGTAATTTTGCTGAAAAAATTTTAATTAAAAATGAGTTTTTATGGTTTATATTGAAATGTAAACGAAATTAATAAACTCAATCAATTTTTAACAATAATATTGAGTTTGATTTTTTTTCTGTGATGAAATATGAAAGAGTTAATTTGCACTTTATTTTGTCCAATAGTGTATATTATAAAGAAGTCAATAAGACAAGGAAATGTTCATATCGAAGAAGCAACCGCCGTCAAATTCAGGAACTTATTTTGTATTTAATTCATAAATTTCGTTGTGATTTTATTTCAAATTGACGCCCGAATAAAACAGTTTTTTTTTAAAACCATGTTTAGATTTTTATCTAATTTTTGACGGATCAGCTATGTCAAGCAAAATTTTTACTGTAAACTTACTTAAGCTTCGTATAATGTATTGAAATGGTTTAAAGTTTTTTGTTTTGTTTAACAAAATAATAAAAAATTTATAAACTATTTGTTTTAAATGTTTGAATACAAAATTATTTTAAAAAAAAGTTTTTTTAATGTAAAGAGTTATGAATATACTACAGTAAGCCCTCCCGCGCTTCTGGGAGCCCTTGTGTTGTCCCCGCTCATCCAAACTCTCCCGCCTTTTGACTTATGTTGATAGATAACTAAGCTTTTATTGTAACCGTTCTCCACACACAAAAAATTGCAAATTTACTATGAATGTAAGGTGCCACGCCCACTTATTATTATTATATTATTATTATTATTGACTGATGATACATACTTATTGTCCACAATACATATTGTCCTATTCCGTCCGTTCTAACCGTTATTAAGATATAAAAAAATCAATTTATAGTTTATATGTTAGGTGCCATACCCACTTAACCGATTTCCCCACTGAAACTATTTAGACCAAATTTCGAGACTCTTACTGTTACCATTTTGAAGATATAGGTAAATAAATATTTATTTTGTATGAGTGTGAAATCCACCAGTTGGAATTTTTGAGATATATTGTAAACATTTCAAGAAAATCGGTCCAACCGCATAGCTGTAAAACAGACCTACATACATACATACAAACACCCATTCATTTTTATGTATAACATTGTGAATATAATATTCAAGATTTATTTTTTATAAATATTTGCTCTTAGTTTCAATTTACATTCATATATTTCAAGAGGTATATACATATATATACTTTCTCCATCTAAATTTTTATTGTGAATGAGTTTATGCGTCGTTGTCATAAAATCCATAAAATTTTATTGCGATTAGAATTTCACAACTTTTACAATTTCAAGATGAGCAGTCAAGCAGGAAAAGTCATAAAAAGGATTTAATGCGAATCTCATACTCTGAGCAGGATATATTTTCCAATAAATTCAACATCTGAAAGGAGATAAGACTCGTTCGTACAAAAAGATGAAGAAACACAAAATTCACAAAACATGTTTTTATAAAAAAAACCAAAAACAAAATTATCTTCTTAACACTGAGAAAAACTATTCGGATATATTTTTTTAATTAAAATAATACCAAAATAACTGCAATTAAATTTGTTCAAATTAAAATAAAAATGTCTTGATAAGATAGAATCGCATGCAGCCTATTGACCGTTCTTCCATGGATTGTTAAGGATGACGATGCTATACAAAAAAACAACAAAATATCGAAAATTAAAATATATAAAAAAAAATGTCCGTTTAAAATTAATTTATACTAAATTCCGATTTGAGTTTTCATTTCAGTTGGTACAACTGTTGTTAATATTCCCGCTAAATCTTAGCGTCATAGCTTGACATTTGTAAAAGCTACGTAGCCAAGAGTACATCTATATATATGAGTGTTGGCGATTTTTTACAATTACGCTTACTTTGTTAAATATCGCTTAGGTATTTTGCGTTATTTCAAAATACGGTCCCGTTTTAAAGCGCAATACACATTTTAACAAAAACTCGACAATTGGGTGTCACATAAACTAACGCAAATAGGTTTACTTTTGCTTTTATTGATGTGTTTTTGATTGTTGTAAAAAGAAAAAAGTGCCCAACATATGGTTACAATTATGTTTATGACTTTATAATAGATCACCACTAATCAAATACAAAGTTGTGCATAAAGTAATGGCTATAGCGTTAGTTTAAGTCACATCTAACTAAACCTAAAATTCAATAGATATCTATGGTTAAGGTTATAGTTATGGTTATGATTATGGTTATTCTTTTTGTTTGATTTGCCATGTAAAAATTAAAGTCCTTCCTGATATTTCTCTCGGTGTATTTGTCTTAAAATAAACAGAGGATGCATTAGCAGGCAACAAAACTTAAGGGATCAAAATAATGGCAAAACTTTTGATGTGCGTATATGAGCAAATAAGCGAAACGATAAAAACAAGAAAAATAAAGGCGGTTTTCAGAAAAAACAATGAGGGTTGGAATTTGATGTTTAACACAATGTGCATCAGATTCGAAAGCATCAGAACTAATGGAGTTTTTCTTTTTTTGCTCTCCCAAAGCTGTCGTAAATGTTAACGGCAGAAATAAAAATGAAATTTTCCATTTTCATTTACAAGTGGCATGTGTTTCGTTTTTCTCAATGCAATAAAATATAATGGCATCTTCCACCACCACCACTACCAGCATCGGAATTAAAATACCGCCATCATGGCTGCGTTTCCATTTATTAAATTATACATCAATTCTCTTTGTTACATTGTTGCCATTTCCTGGGCATTTTAACTGGCCTTCTCTCTTCACTGAATTTTATTTTAAGCGAAAATATTTTATAAGCAATTATAATAAAAATACATAAATGTAGCAGTCTTAACATTTTGTTATACAAACTTCACGTATTCAATTTATTTGACATGACACATTTAAACGTACAAACATTTAAATTCAATTGTTCACACGAAAATATTTTAAAGCAAAAACAGTAGTCCAGTCCAGTTGGTAAATATTTATTCAACATAAAGGGTTTAATACAATAAAAATACTTTAATTATGGTTAAGCATGGTACTACATCATCTCTACGCCAAAACTATAAGAGAAGCAATCAGAATACATTTGCAACAAACAGAATTTACGTCAGAAGTACTCGTACATGATGAGTATGTCCGAAATATTTAGAAATAAATGAACCATAGCTGTATGCAAATTGTTTGGAATGTGTAATTTTACAAGAATCATGTGGTTTTAGTATGTACTTGGTATTGGATGTGTTAAAAGCATATGCCAACAATTATTCGCGGATATAGTGCACTCAGGATTGAGTGAATATAATAAATAATAATTCCCATAACATTCTATGGCGGAACACGGGGATTGTTCTTAGTCAGTGTGCTGTACCCCATTCTAATTTTATACTCATTGAAAGGGCCTTACACTTCAACGCCGAGTCTGAGCAGCAAATGCGTTTTCAATAGTATAGGATGATTTTTTAGCAACTTTTTGCCAGCTCAGCTGTTTTCGTGTAACATGTTACTGCCAAACATGTTCAATTTGGTCTTTATTTTTACCATGAACCGATTTACAAATTAACAAGGCTTGCAGATTATTGAATTTTAGGATTAAAATTCATGCTTTTTTAATCTCAAAATTTTGTTCAGCCACGAAGCTCATTTCTGCTTGAATGGATACGTGAACAAGCAAAATTGCCGTATTTGGTGTGAAAGGCAGTCAGAAGCATTGCAAAAGCTGCCAATGCATCTCTAAACATACACTGTTTGGTGTGAATTCTGGCCGGTGACATCATTGGACCATACTTTTTCCAAGACGACGAAGGCAGGAATGATTACACATTTTTTTTTATCATGATTTATGTATGTATGTATGTATGTCAAAATTGGACGCAACATATTAACCATTTGGGACGTAGCCGCGGTCAACATTTACATGAAAGCATCTTTATATATGGAATTACATAGATCGTTCTATCCGAAAGCTCTTAAAAATCACCCGATAGTAACACTTACTCATAACCAACTACTAGCTAGTGTTATGAGGTGATAATGCTGTAGACATTAATGTTTTTATACAAAAGAGAATTTTTAATTGCCTTGGAATTGTTGACTACTACGTTATCCTGTTTGAAAATAGAGGAATTATGAAGAAATTGTTCACCATAGTCAACTAAAACATTGTAAATTCGTGTTACATATTCGATCATGGATATCACTCTTCAGTTAATAAAAAATCTTTGAAAAAATCTGAAAATTTTCTTTTTACTTCGAAAAAAATTAGCTCTGATATCAAGGCTAAATAAAATTCAATAATCAATTTGAAAAATACATACTCAGCGGTGGACACAATCAACCGCATTCTAGAAATATATATGTATAATATTTAATGAAAAAATATGTTGGGTTAGAGTAAGCGCAACGTGGGTTATCTTGGCCATTACGGTTCGGTTTCTTTTAAATTTCATTTAAATTTTAATTATATCAATATATACAATTAATTTCCGAGTTTCATCAATCTAGCTCAACAGGATAATAGTCTGTCTGGGCCTTAATGGGTTAATATGACAAATGAAATATACAATGAGCAAAAAAAAAACAGTAAGAGTTGCGGTTTTCAAATTCAGATATTTCTGTAACTGTTAAAGATATTAATATAAAACCAAAAGCTATTTAGAGGTAAGCTAGTCAACTTACTATACAGAATTTATTTATTTATTTAATTTAATAAATTCATTTTAATATTTAAAATAAGCCGAACTCAAATAGTGGCAGCAAGAGGTGCAAATAAAAACAAATGTTACAGTTTTGCACCATTGATTTTATTTTAAATATTTATAAAAATAAGTATTATAATCAATAGGATGTCCAGCATCCTTTTGCTTTTTTGAGCCTGGATACGATTAGGGATACTGGATGTAATTTTTTTCTTTAATTCTACTGGTATATCTTACCAGCTCGTACATTCCTTTGATCGGACTTGGATACTTAGCGAGCAGTGATTTGGCATGAATCCAACGATTTGGTCTATATGACTTCTTAAATAGTACAAACCATGAGTTAAAAAGTGGGTGGAACCGGATAAGTGGGCATGGTACCTCCCATACTAATTTTATAATGATTTTTGTATATCTTGAGAATGGTTAGAGTTGAAGTTTCTAAGTTTGGTTTAAATAACCAAACCATAATAAAAAAAAGATGGAATTTAGCATGTGTAGAAAACGGTAATAGTTAAAGCTTTCTTTATCTATCCACATCAGCCGAAAAGCAGGTCCAACACAAAGGATCCCAGCAACCCGGGAGGTACTCTAGTTACAGTAATAAGGAAGTTTAAACATAAATATATTATTACAGTATTAAAATATATTTGGTATAAATTTAAGCATTTTTTAACAAATAAAAATTATATAATTTTTTTATTATAAATGATTAAAAATGTCTTACCACGCCACATGTAGTGCAGCATGTCAACGTGCGTTGGCAAACTAAACATTTGGGCTTAACAAAAAATATTTAATTAAACATTTCGCTGAGTGTTTTTTGAGATTCTGACAGTTTGTTGTTATTTTAGTTCAATGTGTGAGCACATGTAGGTGTGAGAGAAAGAGAATCAATTTACACCGCGTAGTGCTTTTGACAAGACCTGATTTAGATCAAAATCTAGTTGACTGTATATAGATTTCCCATAAAAAGCAAATTCTACTTTTTCATTAGATTTTATCGTTGTACAAGAACAAATGACAATTGAATTAAAAAATAAATCATTTATTTAAAAATATAATATATAATAAAATATTTGAAGGAGTATTGATTATTTCATGTAATTATGTGATATTCATATTTGAGTTTAGTATCAAAGACATTTCGAATATGTAATTACCATTTTTTTGTTTAAGTTATATAAAAATGAAATCCTAGTAAATGTCAAAACAATAACTATGATGTAAACGATCTAGACTTTATTATTACAAATCCACCTAATTCTATGTAAGAAAATTTGAATATTACGCTTCTCGGCTTTAGTCCGTTTCTCTTGTTTAAAATTATCAGTCCAGTTGTCGATATACAATATTAATTACTGTTGAAAACTATTGATGGTGAAACGTTAGTCAAAAACTATCCATAGTCTTAAAGTACTATCGATAGTTTCCGACCACTAGTCCTATTGTCAGTGTAACTTACAGTTAGAGCTCTTTGCAGATCAAATGTAACCGTAGCTTTAGAATAGAATGTATGTATGTAAGAACCTAACTACGGCCACTTTTGTCAAATATTTGACGAAAAAAACGTGACAGCTCTTTTAAAGAATACAATTACAATACAATTTAAAAGAGATTTGATCAATTATTCAATACATTTCCTTAAAGGGAGGGCTTCATATATGAATTTGAAAATTCAAAAGATGACTATTCGTTAGGACAAGGTAATAGAATATGAAGAGGATAACATTGACAATATAGAATCTGAGTTACAGGCAAAAGAAAAGAGCTGTTGCTGAGCCTCTTCCAATAGAAAACTTTTATTTTTTTACACAGAATTTTTCTTCTATAGCAACACAAAGATTAAAACAAAAAATATATCTTTGCTACTCAAGGCTATTCAAACGGTGAAGGAGTTTTCAACAGAATGCAAAAGAGCATTTTTAATAGCAGCCAATTTTTGCTCAAGAAAACTATCTCATCCTAGTGAGCAGTCATTAAGTGCTTTAATTGATCTACTTTTTATTTAATCTTTATTGCCCAAGACCCTTTATCATGAAAAAATTATTACTTTTTTATAGAATCTTTGCTTTTGACATAATTTAAGTTCAAACAAAATGTTTTATATTTTTGCAAAGCCGGGAAGAATATAAAATAGTCCTGGTACTCAGAATTATCGAGGGCCAATAGATCTTGAATTTATATAACTTTTTTAAAAACAAAATATGTTATACTACCGTTTGTATACATATGTAGCGTTTGTATATGTATTAAAATAAAAAATTAAAGTCCACACTTTTTCAATTTTAAACAATACTTAAATTTAAGTGAAAACTTGCAATTCAAAAGAACCTCTAAATACTAGAACTGTTAAAGAATAACTAACCTTATGAGTAACAGGAGTAAAAAAAGCAAAAACTTTTTATTGCTATTGGAAGAATATACGGTACTTTATAGAACTGATGATCATACATCGTAAAATTTTACCTGTGTAGCATAGTAAAACATAAAAATAAATAACGGTACTTGTAAGTACCGTCGGGCAATAAAGGGTTAATTATTATGTTAATTAATTAAGTAATTAAAAGTAAGTATATTTTGTGACATGTTTTTATGAAACGAGTATTACGTTTGTTTTTTTTAAATTAAAAAAATTATAAATTATAGTTTTGTTTTACATAAACTTCGATTATTCGATAATCGCGATTGACTGACCTTTTTTTAATCGTAATCGCTAGTATGAAAAACTGTGATTAACACATGGGCTGAAAGTCCCGAGCCTAACAAAGAAAATACTTTTTTTGTATAACGACTTACCTTTTGCCTCAAAATAGGCCTCAGTTTCACCGATAACCTCTTTATACGTGCGAAATTTCTTACCGGCGAGCATATTTTGGGTCTGCGAACACACAGTAGTCGCTGGGAGCCATATCTGGCGAATACCGTGGATGTGGAAGTTCAATTCATATAGTTCTGCAATTGTTTTCATTAATTTTCGAAACGTCAACAGTGAGCAAAAACTATCTCGTAGCTCACTTAACTTCATCTTTCGATCATTCAAAATGATTTTGTGGATTTTTTTGATGTTTTCTGGTTTTACTTTTACAAGCCATTGCTTCGTTTTGACGGTATTTTGGCCATCAAGAAGCAGTGTAGAATTAAAACACAAAATTGTTTTTGATCCATTGTTCTGAAAATAACTAACGTAGCGTCACTACTAGAACAATAACTCACAAACTAATTAATGAAATATCACGAATTTTAACAGCTTTTTTGAAGGTTAGAGTAACTGAAAAAGAGGTGAATGCAATAAAACTATCGCCTCCTATGTGTTAGGCTCTGGACTTTTCAACCGATATGTTAAATGCAAACCCTAGTCAGAGCTCTGTAGAGAATGTAACGCACATTTTTACATTATATTCGGTCACTATTTTACTATTATAAAAGAATGGCCTGTATTTCGAGGGCTAGCTGGCTGGTTTTATTTTTAGTAAAATGATTACATTTGCTTATCTCAATATTCGAAAAAAAATGAAAAGCTAGTTCAGGGAAATTGAATTTAGCAAACAGCCGCGAATTCCATCAAGATAACGATTTCAAGCACACATCGGGTGTTACAAAGCTTTAGGTGATCCGAAATTGTTCCGGAGTCCAGAAATTATAAAATTGGACTTCTTTGGGAATAATTGGCTAGGGGAGTTCATCAAAAACAGATCAACACCCTTGTTTAGCTTAATGTATATATTGAATGTTGAACTTCATAGAGCCGGAAGCATATCAGAATCAATTTTAAGACGCTTACTGACTGTGCTAAGGATATGCAAATTATAACTGGTTGGTCGATTATTGCATTTAAATAATTCTAACTTTGCTTTGTCCGATTCTGTGTTAAATTTAAAAAATTAAGTAATTTTTGTTTTTGTACTGAAAATTACAGTTATTATTGGATCAAATGCTGGTTTTCCTATTATTCATAAAAATTAATATCCGGAGAAGAACAAATACATATTTATTATATTTCTTACGTTTAGAAGACTTATCTATGAGAAAACAATTGCCAGATTATGTGTTGGAGTCACTGCATAGTACGTACATATTTTGGAAAGAAATTTGATTAAATGAATGCTAATCTAATATTATCAATACATATCGTCACATGAAATCCAAAAAGCCTTCAGCTACATTTGAAAAATTGTACAGGATATGCAAAAAACGTTTTTAAAATATGAAATAAGCCATTTATGTTAAACTTAGAATATTTCTGATAAAAACTTTGTTTTCAATTGTAAAAATGTAAAAATTTGTGGAAATATGTATTTCGAAAGTATGCATCATAAACAATAAAAAGTCGATTTTTAATTTTTTTTTAACTTAGGGCTTTTCGGATTTCATATGACGATATGTACGTACGTTTGAAGAACACTTTGATGTGTAGTTATGGTGCTTAATTCATATTTCTATTTAAAATCTTTCCATTTAAGAATCATATTTTGAAATGCTTTAACAAAATTTGAGGTGGAGTCGTTTTAATATCTGAATTAATATTAAACATTAAAAAAAAAAATCGTAAATGCAGATTTTTTGCCACGAACTTTTAAATAATATTGCTAAATAAAAATAAATGAAGCAAATTAAAAACACTTGTAGACCATATTTAGTTAGAATATTGAATTGATCCGTATTAAAGTGAACAACTTGTGGGTGACAATTTAAATCTACAATTGTGTTCATTATTTCTGCTGGTTATAAAAAATCAACCATTTCGAACTATTTTTGTATTTTTTCTTTTTTTTCTTCAATTTTTTATTTTTTTTTACAAATAGCTGACTTATTCTTTTTAAACCTGTTCATTTATATTGCAACGACTTGCGCTCAGAAGCTTAAAATTTTAAAAGTATCATCCATTTAGCCTATTCATATCGTATAAACAATTTAATTTCCTGATCAATGAACTTCTTTTAAAGTGTATTTAAAGTGTTAATGCATTGTTTGAATTTAAAAAGATAACATATCCGTTGTAATATGTGTTATGTCGCATATTTTACGTTGCGTTTGCATTTTAACACTTTCATATGAAAAACTAACAAGGAAATAGCCAGATCTTGGGCAAATACATACATTATTTAAAAAAGAGTGATGGGTAGAAATTTAGTAAAGCAGTCACTCTTAACCAATTCATAAGCTTATTATGAATTTATTACACCAGGCAACAATATTTTGCTTATGTTTAATGTTATTCTGTTTCGTATAAAAAAAGGCAAACAAATTTCAATAAATATTTTATGTGGTTTATTGAAAAAAAAAAAATTAAAAACATTGCTTAAAAAATATTATACAAAAAGAAAACAAAACGACAATAGAAGAGCTCCATGTAATAATTTATAAAGAAGTTGGCGTTTCTGAAGTTTTCGCTATGAGAAAATTGAAAACTAATCGCAGTCTATTCCGGCAAATATACCCAAAGAATTCCACAATTTGAAGGTACTAATGTGTAAAGTAATATTTAGAATACAAATTGCGCAATGTTTGTGAGCTATACTATATATATAACAAGAATAACTCATTCCGCATTGTGTGTTAAAAGTAATGTGCACACCATCACAAAAGGATAATTTATTTTATATACAAAGATAAGAATACTTAAAAAAAAAGCTTTTATATGATGTGCTTTGTGCAATACCCGTCTTTTCTTTCTCATTTTTTGGTTGATGTAGATAGATATGTAGCTTTAACCGTTACAATTCTCCACACATGCAAAATTCCTCATTTAGAGTGAATGGGAGATGCCTCACCTACACTTCCATTGTCGCCACTTTAAAACTAGTGATTTGTACTGACTGCCAAGACATTTAGACCAAGATATACAAAATTTAATATTTATTTTGTATATAATCTACCATGCTAAGGTTGCCAGATGGCTTGCTTGAATCGTTTGCTTTACAACAATTTTTACAGCTTGTCAAGAATAAAAAAAATTTGGTTTATCAAGAATTTTAAAAGCACATTTTTTAAAGTTATCGTTACACAAAGTTTTACGAAAAGCTATTAAACATTTCAGTTAACTAATAACGAAAGGAGTTTTAAGTGTATTTGGTTCCTCGTTTAGTGTCTCTAAAAAATTTGTGGTTGAATTTTTATAATAGGTGTTAACAAAATTTCGATTACAAATTTGACCAAAAATGGAACACCTTTTCTTATATGAAACGATATTTATTAAACCAAATATGTTGCGTTTTGACCGATAACTATTCGATTTTTTTGGAGTTAACAAATATTTCCATCAGTATAGAGCTACTGAGCGAAAAACTGATCCAATAGCATTTTACAGGCCTCTACGGAACCTAAATTAACACCTAGTGCCCAAATTTTCTTTCTGGATTAATTTTTAATTTTGTTGCAAATACAACACAACTAATTTTTGGACTTCCACGAATTAAACATAATACAAAAAGAAAGCAAAATAGAATTTGGAAAGCGAACAAGTGAGCATTGAATTTACACCTTCTTCAGGCGGTCGTGGGCACTAGAGGGTTAAAAGAGTTCTGCAGATATCGAAACAAATGATAATCTGAAAGTGTAAGGTTATGGCTATATGGTGTATGTATCAAAACTTCCCAGCCATGCTCTCTCAGTTCTCAGTTCCAAGCTCTCTCAGTTTCTGTCGGATCATCAAATATGTATACGAGTATGTGTGGTCTGGTCTTGATCGAACAACACCTTTTCTGTTGGTCAATTCTTGTCGTTTTAATTGAATTGCTTGCTTCAATTTTGTTGATTGTTGACAGAAACGACTCTATTGTTTGATGAGGTTATAAAAGCTCATAATGAACAATTTCCTTTCACCAAACACAACATTATTTTTCAATTCTTCCTTTGCCGCAGTCTTCGATGCTTCATTTCGTTTCGTTCATGATCTTTTTTGCACATTATTGCCGAACGTGATTCATTCTTCATCATTTGAATCCACTCTTTTATTCATTCGGACCTAACAAATAAGCTATAGTGTTGCCTGATGCAATTAACATTACCAGATATATTACATTTTAAAGTCATCTACCAACAGTTTGTAACCATTAACCATTATGTTTGTAAACATTAACTTTTTAGCACATTATTGACGTACGTGTTGCCTGATGTGATTAATATTACCAGATACACTTTTGGGCCGTCTACCGACAATTTGTAACCGATATTTACTCAACTCCCATATTTGTGACTGTCAATATTTTATTCAAAATCAAGACTTTCTCCATAAATATCAAGAATTTTTCAATTTTGAATCTGCCAACCATGGTTTGGCCAAACAAATTCAGCTATAACATGTTATTAAACTCTAGCCTAAGTCGCAAGTTTTCTCTTGAAAACTATTAATATTGAAATTATTTTTGTAATAGATTCTTATATGTATGGACTTGATCATATCTTTTATTTTAAAATTTAAATCCAATAAGTAAACATTTTGTTGCTCAATACACCCAGTATTTGTTGGTTTGGCGCTATTTGTCGGTGGACAAACGGATACGTACATTAATATGTACATACTTACATACATATATTCGTACCTAAATTTTATTTATTTATGAATTCAACAAAATTGGTTACAATTCACTCCGTTATGCCGTTATTGTTGCCATTGCTGTTGTTGTTGTTTATTATTTGTTATTGACTGTCAATGAATGGGTGTTAAAATTTAATAATTTTTTTAAATACGAATGAAACCGTGCCTTTGTTAACACAGAATAGTTTGTTCGTTCGTTTGAATTGTTTGCTAACTCAATTAGAATGTCGCAAGTTTAAAATGCGATATTATGAGATAGGCACACGCCCAATTGTGTATATGTAGGATTGTAAAATTAACTAAAATTAAAATTTAAACAAGAGAGCATTGCGATTCAACAAAATTAAATAAAATATCTCTTCTTTTGCGAAAAATTATTCCATACAGATTTCACTTTCACACATCTATATACATATATACCAATAAGTTGTGCTATGTTCGTGATTTATTAACTCGAGAAACACTTAACCGATTTACAAATTAATACATGCGTTGTAAAGGTCTACCTTCACTGATTTTGTTTTTTTAAAAGAGACGATGACACTACCATACAGATTTTATTTGTTTACATCTTCAAACGGTTGTAACGAAGTTTCGTCACATATAATATCATAGAAAGTGTCTGCCATCTAACGTCTTTTTTTAAACTAGTGCTTATTTCGTGAATGGTAACACTTACCTCATGTCTGATTTGACAGATAATTAGTTTTATCCTTCCGCTGAACGAATATGGTTGTGTATACGCTTGAACATCGCTTCGCTAAGTGGGCCTGCGATCGACTTACAGAAGATGCCAATTTTGCCAAAAAAAATCATTTTTTCATATGAAGCGCATTTTGATCTTGGCGGGTATGTAAACAAGCAAAATTGTCGCATTTGTGGCACAGCAAACCCGCCCGCATACATTGAAAAGCCGATACACCCAAGACGAGTTATTTGTTTGGTGCGGATTTTGGTCCAGAGGCATAATTGGGCCATTTTTCTTCGAAAATGAGCAAGGAGCGGCCGTTACAGTCAATGGCGATCGTTATCGGGCCATGTTGAACGAATTTTTGTTCACAAAAATTGAAGAGGAGGATATTAGCAACATTTGGTTTTAACAGGACGGCGCTACGTGCCACACAGCCGAAGCTACACTCGATGTTTTGCGCCCCGTTTTTGAAGATCGCATTATCAGCCGCAGAGCTGATGTCATTTGGCCACCTCGGAGCTGCTATTTGACACCGTTGGATTATTTTTTGTGGGGTGCCGTCAAAGATAAGATTACGCCAACAAGCCAGAGACAATTGGCGCTTTAAAGGACAATATTCGTGAAGCCATTGGTGAAATACAGCTGCACACAATCGATAATGTGCTTAAATATTGGACCGATCGTGTAGGCTACTGCATGGCCAGCCGAAGCAGCCATTTGAATGAAATTATTTTCCATTATTAACCGGAAGGATTGTACTTTCAAATAAAAAAAGAATTTTGAGAAAATATTCAGTAGTTTTTTTATAGCATTTTCAAAAAAAAAAAATTATTTGGCGGACCCTTTATAATTATCACATATCACATATTATATTTTATTATTATACATTATTATCATATGTTATGATTATATATTAATAGTATATTTTGTTATTACAGAGTAGTATTATGTTTACATTTATAGCATTTTTTCTTACTTTTATTATTGTAATTATAGTTATACACCTTTCGATTGAAGTTATTTTTCTGATTTAATCATTCGGAATATCGTTACTTTTAACATACTGTTAAGTCAGAAGAGATTGGCAAGAATATCTATGTTATTTTAACAGCCAAAGAGTACTAATACAAGCACGCATGTAAGTTGGTAGTAGTGTAATACTAAGATTTGTGTGTTAGTCACTACTGCTAACATATAGAAGCCTTTGCTTTTTCAGTTGAGCTTTGTCTGCGCTTGTATGTGGACAGCTGGTACTAGTATGTAATAGCTTTACCAACAGCCATATGCAAGAGACAGGTAGGTCCAGCTGATGTATTGATGTACAGGAACACTACTGGTTTGAAACAGCCATAGGTCCCACACACAGTAGAGGTAGTGCACAGAGAAACTAATGGCCATAGTTCTCAGGCGTGGTAGTGACTAACACACTAACATTCATAAATTAATTCAGGACCCAATTCCGGGCATGAGATTAGTCTAAGTGGGTACGCTAAGCTAGGTTGACTGTCGGTTTAATATCAACGTTGTAGAATTTTAAGAATTTTTTTGAATTAATAAATTAAATTTGAAATTGAAATTAAACATTGTGTTTAGCTTTACATAACCTGGACTTCATGAGTATATCATGGCAAACGTCGTTACACGGTAACAGTAAGAGTCTCTTGTACATACATAAATAAATATGATACATTTTAACCTTTTTTAAAACGTTTGAGTTATTTTTAATTGCGTCAAAATAAAATAAACATCACTTTGTTGTTGTTTTACAGTTTTTATTTTCTGTCTCCAACCTATTTATCTTACACTTAATATTCGACTTTATTTTATGACTTCAAAACAATAACTAAACGAATCACCAAACGAAATGCGCCACATTTTATAGCAATTCATTATCAATTTCGAATATTCTCGTAGTTACTACAAATTTCTATTTATCTACGTTAAATTAAAAAGATGTAAAATTATAATACACAAAAAGGTAGGTCTTAATAGCACAGAAAATTAGGGCAGTAACAGATACAGAGCCTTGACACAAACCAATAAAGTTTATAGCTAAAATCTCACCATACAGTGTCTGATGTGGTGTATTTTTATTTTAGGCATTTTTGTTTTCGTAACAATATTATTCTATTTTTCAGTGATGGAAAAGTTGATACACGATCGTACTTTTTTGATACTGATACATAAATCATGTTGGGCACCCCTGTCCTTTCCTACATTGCTAAAAAAAATAAACAAATTCTGCAGAAACAACTAGTAAATGAAAATAAACGGCAACAATAAAAACAGGCAGAAAGAAGACAAGTAACAGACAATAAAAAACAACAACCAACAACAAGAATTGAAAGAAGTAGATACTTACTTTCTCATGCTTTCATAAAAACTAAAAAGAAAATAAAGAAAGGAATCTACCTGAAATATCGAGAGGATCGAGAGCTTCTGAAATGTTGATTACTCAGCCATATAAAAAGCACAACAATGCAGATAGGAAACTAGTTTATGTTTAAACCAGTGTTTCCGATTTCTATGTATGTAATTACACAAAAATGGGACAACAATTTTATTCCTGAACTATTTTTGAACCATAAAATGTTTGTGTAAATTTGTTTCAACAATATCTCATTGTAGTAAATTTTCAATCAAGAATTTTATTTAATTTAAAATTCAAATTTTAAATTAATTAAACGTACAGTTATACAAATAATCTCAAATATTAAAATATTGTATACAAATATTGCTATGTACATATATATAGTTTTAGTAGCATAAAAATCTATTCCTCCTTGTTCTCAAGGTGTTTAGGGACAAATCAACATCATATTGAAGTGGTTGGTAAAATCAGAAAAAAAATAATTTGTAATGATGAATTGTATAAAATTTCACAAACTGTTCAGCCAAATTACGCACAGTATTGTCAAGTTAAATCATCAATGCATTTCAGAAAACGGTTTCCTATCAAAGAAATTGATGATTAAAAGCTGGAATAATGCCTTTTTAGATTTTGAAGAGCAAAAACTTGATGACAATTTTGACAACGAAAGTTATTGGGTAAAAGTTTTAAAAAGGGGATGGGACTCTGTTTCCTAATTTTAAAACTGTAATAACAAGTGGATATAATTTTTAGTGAATTAAAATTAACAAAAACTCATAAAAATCCTTGCAAAAAAACACAAAACGTATTATGTATAATTTATAAAATTTTGGATAATTTGATGAATTGTTTGTGTAAAATTAAGTTTGGATTCTGGCAACACTGCTTAAAGCTCAGAAGAGAGTTTATTTGGTGTAAGCTAAGCGATTGTTGGTTTTAACTCAGTGTAAAGAAAGTTTGGTGTGCTCAAACTTAAGTTGAAGAGGTTGTGATAAAACCTAAGTTGTAACTATGATCGGTTTGGAAGAGTAATTGTTGTTGTTTACAAAATTGTAAAGAGAGAGCGAGAGAGAGAGAGAGTAATTAAGAATATAAATTGTTATTGCTCGTGAAACGGTTACGAGCAGTGGAACACAAAACTGTGTTAATAAAAAATTTTTAATTAAAAACCAAACAGAAGATTTAGTTTATTTTAACTGCAATCTACGAACTCATAAATGAACGTTCTTAAAAGGTAAAAATGCAACAGTACTATTTATCTTCAAAAAATGCCGTGGTACTCCCCTAACATATATAATACTTTCACACTTTTTGAGTGCTTCGGAGATATAAGTGGAAGATTTTGTAACTCTATCAAAAGTTTTATCCAAATTAATAGATTTCCCTGCCTTAAGATCATAATGGAATTAAAACTAAATTTTTAGTCTCTGGAAAATACAAAAGTTATATTTTGATTTAAACTACCGCCTTTTTATCATTTTAGAGACGTATGGTATGGCTTAGTACGTTTCTCAGACCTGCTCCCATGGAATACCTGCCACTGAATATGGAGATCTTTAACATTGGCGGAACTATCCGTTATCGGATATATTGTATGAATATTCGCATAGTAATTGACATCAAGTCCGCGAAAAGGTCCCTTGCGCGTGTTCTTCCTACATCGTTGCTGGTTACACCTTCTGATAATATAGTTCTAACGATTGCAATGTAATATAATGAGTCGAGTATTATTATTACAAAATTTGTGGTCTTCCTCTTTTTCCATTATATTATCGTATCGATCTCATGCGATTGGCTCAATGCAAGTGGAGTAAAGATTATGTGTAATGATAGGGATGGATTAGGGACAGTAGTCGTAGTTGTTGTGATGGGGAAGAGGAATATACTACTACAGGTTTCTGGGTTTACGGTACATCACCGACCTTTTAGAACTATCGTTCAAGAGATTAGAATTCCTTATTGGAGCCAGCAGCTGACTATCACAATCCGTTGTTGGCAATTTTTTGAAAAGTTCACCCTCCTTTGGTCTTTTCTTCCTTTATTAACTACTTTTAATGATACCATAAGTTGGTCACAAATAAGCTGTGGATTTACCCCCAACTTGGGTGTACAATAAGCACTCAGTGCCATTTTGGGGAACTACATTGGCATTGGTCTAAAATTCGCTAAAGGCAGCCCGATATCACAGTACGGTGCCCGGTATAAACTTCTACAGCTCGATTAGGTTCTCGGTCTTGTTTTTGCCGACCTGCGGCATATAGCCTAATTTGTTGTCTTATTTGTGAGACATATAAGATTGAAAATAGTTTGGATCGTTTCGTTAAATTTAATCTATTGGTAAATGATAATAAACTTGCATTTGTTTTTGTTGTGATTTCGATTAATTAAAATGGGAAAATACTTGTACGTCATGAAATTGGTCATAGCGTTCACAATACAGAATCGTATTTTTTACAGTTTTGTTGAAATCCTTTGAAAGGAAATGAAATAAGTGTAAGGATAATGGGAATACGTCCTCAAGCACGAATAAATTCGAAATAGTTTTTTTTGTTATTGCTGTGGTATGGTAGGTAAGACACCCGCCTCCCAACCAGAAGATACTCGGTTCAATACCAGGCCAGACCATCTGAAAAAGAAAAGTGTTTTCAACTGCTGTATCACCTCATAACGTTAGCTAGTAACTGGTTATGAGTATTACTACTATCGAAAACTTCTCTAATGCATATGCCGTTCGGAGCTCATATCGATTGTCTTCTGTTGATTATGATTGCAATTATCTTGTTCACCGAGTTAAAAAGTGTTATATTCCTTAATTGTCGTATTCTGGCAAATCTCCTTTATTTGAAAAACTTTTTATAACTCCTCTTGTCCATTCTGTAGGTATCGCTTGCTGGACCACATTTTAGTCAAATAAGTATGTATAATTATAGCAGATGCTATGAAGTATATTTGTTATACTTCTGTCGAAATACCATCTTCTCCGTGTGATTTATCTCTTTAGAGCTTTGATTGAAGGTTAGTCCACATTTATTATCCACGTGGTTTCAGTTACATTCTGATTGTCTTTGTCGGAGTTGTCTTCTATAACCGTTAGAAGTTCGCCATTTTTATCTCTAAGTCCTATGTTGTTTCTAAAATTTATAAAAGTTTCCGCATGTTGTTTTCGCCAGCAGAATTTTCCGCATCATTTCTCGCGAATCGTTTTTAATTTAAAGAAACGAAATAGTGTTGCCAAAGTTAAATTAAAAAATTATATATTTTGTGAGACTTAGATATTATCTATTAATTATTTTTAAAACATATGACTGCTATCTAAACGCATGATAAAAAAAAAAACATAATTACGAAAAGAAAATAAAAATCGAATTGGTAAAGAAAAAAATTGGTAGATTCAAAATTAGTCGAATTTATTTTTAATAAAAATTAATGTTGGTTGTTAGGAATTTCTTTTATGCAGTGACTTTCGTATAATGAAATTGTGAGTTTATGAACGTAGCTTATATAGTGGCCATCAATTGTAAGCTTAAGGCCTTACAAAATCTGTTGGCTACTGTACACAAATAGAAGTAATTTTATACGTGCGATATATGGACGTTTTTTCATTTATTTTTTATTTTTATTTTGCTTTTTATAACGCAATACAATTTTAATTTTGCCACCTATCAAATATCGCAATATTAGTGGTTAATGCAACATTGTCTTCTGTTAAACTATTGGTGGTTAGAAATTTTGTCCACAATTTAGATATGTTTTTTTCATTTTATTTAATCGATAAAGTAGTCATTGCGCAGGTTAATTTTTCTTTCTCTTAGAAATCAGGCCCACCAACATTAAAGCAAGGAAAGTTGCACTGAGCGAAATATATGACTCAGTTTTTTCCTGTAGCAGAAATATATGAACTTTTGGCTTTATAAACCACAAGTTCCTTAATTGTAAAATAAAATTCCTTTTGTTTTACTATCGAAAACGAAATTTTTATTATCAGTGTATAAAATGTATAAAAAATTTTATTCGATAATAATGCGTTTGCGCATTCTTTCACATAATAAACCCCAGACAAGAAAACACCACTTTTTGAGAACTTCAGTTCAATGCAATCTAAGAAAGGAGAGATAGAATTACATAAAATCAAGTATTACAGAGTGTATAGAATATTTGCAATAAAAGAAACAAAAAATACACAACGAAATCGAAGAGCAACAATACATACATGTGAGAACGATGTAAAATTTATAACTGGGGCATTTAAACCCCCCACATAACAGAAAAAGGAAATTGTACCGAAACCAACTGCTGTATATTCGGTTAAGAGAGGAACATCCTGTGAAAACCATAAATGCTTGTATGTGTGCGTGTGATTGGTGTCATAAATTGTTTATAAACAAATATGTGTGTAAATAAATGCAATCACGTATACTTACACACAGCCATTTCAACATTCTCCATATGCTTCTAATGTTTATAATTATGATAGAATAACAACAACTAACAGTAACCAAATTCAATACAAAAGCAAAAATAAAAAAGTCGAAGAAGATATACAATCACCAATAAACCTGATGCTATACGATATGGATAGATCTGCACATGTGCGTACTTTAATTTATTGCAGAATTTTTGTTTACGCTCGAAAATCTCTGTAGTAATTGAAATAGAGCGCACAGTTGTAGTCAAAATAGTGTTACTACTACTTCTATTCACACTTATTAATACTTGTACGTTTATTTGTTTGTCATTTAACCACATGTAAACGGCTGTACCGATTTTCTTGAAATTTGGAACAAAGTTAAATCTATCTTACGAAACATAGATAGATTAGCTAATGGAAGCACAGATTTTTCAAAATTGAACCCAGGAGGGGTTAAAATGGGGGAAAACGTGCAAAATACTCGTAAGTAACTTTTCTTCTAAAGTTACTTTTTTTAACAAAGTTTTTTGCTTATTAACATTCCGATTTTATTGAAATTTGGACCACAGATAAGTATATAGATCCAGCTAACGAAAGTGCAAATAGATCTTTTTTCCAAAATTGGATCTCGAGGACTTTAAAATCAAGGGAAAGCGATCAAAATTGAGGTCTCATTTTTTCTTTCTTTTTGCTAACTTTCGTTTGCTAACTTTCATCATCCACTAAAACGTGTTGCACAAAAGTACATTCTCAAAAGTTTCACCTTGGGAGGCAATAAGGAGAGTTTTTGATTTATAGTCCATTGATGAGAAACATGTAGTTATTACGGTATTTTTTTTTAACTTAAGACTAGTACTTAGGGGATGATCTCTGCTTATGCAGTGCATTGTGATGGTACCAGGAAAATAGGTAAGGGAAGGAGGATATAGGAAGTAGTATTTATGTACATAGGTTTCATTCGAATTTATTCATATTCGCCGGAAGACCATTCCACAAACGAGCGGTGCGACTGAAGAATGTATTTCCTCTATAGTGTATTGTGCGTTTCGTTGGACATTCAACTACAAAGAGATGAGCTCTACGTGAAAAACGAGTATTACGTGAAAATATGTGATTAAATTAAATTAAATTAATTAAATCCTTTATTTCGTCAGAACACATAACGGAATGTGTGTCGATAGAACAATGAAAACTTTGAAGCACCGGCCCATACATAAGAGTTGTATTCCATTTTGGGTCGGATATAGGTCTTGTAAATTTTGATAAGGTCAGATGGAGTAAAGTATTTCTTGCACCGTCTTAAAAAACTGAGGCACTTTAATTCTTCTTTCGACACTCGGAAAATGTACGCGTTCCAACCAACATCACAATGAATCCTCATGACCAGAACATCAAGAGCATCTGACTTTAAAATATCTACATTACCAATAGTTAAATAGTTAAACCACCGCGTCTGTGTGTTAGAAAACAACATTGGGTCTTGCGGCCATTAAAATCGACAAGTTTCGCACGACCCCACTCAAAGTTTTTCGCCAAGTCGCTTGTGAGTGTGTCATTCATATTTCACCTTTTCGCCCCAATCTCCAAAAGTCTCCGCCTACGATCAAAAGAATATGAATGACAAATGTTGCTTGCTGTCGTCTGAGAAAGAATAGATAGGATTAGAAGTGTGAAGAAGAAAGACATTAAGAAATATTAAGAATGAAGGTGGAGAAAGAGCAAAGACATGCGGTACCCCTGAATTTATAATGAACTCATCGGATGAGAACCCATCTATAACCACTCTTAAAAAACGATTTCTGAGAAAGCTCGATATAAATCGAGAGAAGTGACTACCAACACCAAACGCTGTAAGTTTCGTTACTAGAGCCTCATGCCTAACTCTATAAAACACCTTAGAAATATCCAGAGCCACAACTTTGCTTTCACCAAAACCATGAATGGATTTGTTCCAATTCACGGAGATCACCGCCAGCAGGTCGCCAGTAGAGCGGCCTTATTGACGATCGCTCAGCAAATTGTTGAACTCCAAATATTTCACAAGGTGGTAATTAACCATACACACCATAACCTTGGAGAGTGCCGAACAGACTGCTATTGGGCGGTAGTTTTCAGAGTTGGTAACCTCACACCTTTTAGGGATTGGCGTTACATTAGCAACCTTCTAGCAGGATGAAAAAATATCGGTACGATATGACGCACTAAAAAGATGGGCTAATGTACGCGAAATCGTCGACGAGCACTGCTTCCGGACCAGTGCTGGTATGCCATCCGACCCATAAGACTTGTTTACGTTGAGATTTACAAGAGCTCAGCCCTACGTGCTTTTTCTTAGCTGAAGGGAGGAAAACAAAAAGGAGTACGAACTATAAAAGATTGAGTCTTTAAACTTTTTACATGCTTTTCTATTATCAAGTTGCCCACCTCATAAGAAATAATACTTGTCGATAACAAATAATACTTAATAATAATAATAATCGTACGTCCCAATAAGTATGTCAGCTATATTAATAGCTTATGATAGACCTTATCATTTGCTTTACTAGTCAATGTACCCCCATTAATGCCTTCTAATTTTATTATTAACCCATTAGAGGACAAACGAAAAGTGTGTGTAACTTTTTTCTTTATTTATTTAACAAAATATAGGGTGCGCAATTTAAAAGTTTGAAGTAAAAGTGCAATAAAACAAAAACGATTTGAAATTTTGGAAAATTTATTTATTTTGTTGTGAAGTACAATTGCTTCGGTTAGAAATGAAATATTCTTTCATTCATATGGCTGCCTCGGCTGGCCATACAGTACCCCATTCCATCGGACCAATTTTCTAGAAATTTTTCGAGTGTGTGTGTCATCACGAATGTTGGCCTTCAAATGCTCAATTGTCTCTGGCATACGAGTAACACTTGTCTTTAACGGCGCCCCACAGAAAATAGTCCAGCGGTGTCAAATCGCAGTTTCTTGACATTTCGGCTCATTAAACGGCCATCAAGCGTTCGACGCAATAAATCGCTTGTTGCATGAGATATGTGACAAATTGAACCATACTGTTAAAACCAAACATCGTTCACATCAATACCATGAAGAGCGGCCACAAAGAATCGGTTATCATGGTGCGATTGGTGCCTCCATTAACAGTAATTGTTGCGAAATATGTGATATGGGCCAATGATGCCTCCTCTCTACAAGCCGCAACAAACAGTCACTCGCAATGGGTGCATTGACTTCAGTAAGACCACGTTTTGGTTTTTTAAGCCCCAAATACGGCAATTTTGCTTGTTAACGTACCCACCAAGATGAAAATGAGCTTCATCCGCAAAGATGATTTTAAATGATGATAAATTTTCAATAAATCCCCACGTTGCTCAAGCGTAAATTGATTCATTTCGCTTGGCGAAGATAATACACTGGATTTTGTCACAGAATAGAATGACATAAGTATTGCTTGATTCGAAATAACCCATGCTTCAAACTTAAACTTTTAAATTGTCCACCCTATTAAAAACAAAGACAAAGAATTAAAGAAAAAACAAATCAAAGAATTTAAGAAAAACATAAAATTTGCTTAAATTAAAGATGAGACACTGTGCGATTTATACTTAAGTATGAGCGAAAATTATTGAATAGAATAGTGTCCAACTATACATTGAAGCAGACCTTCAGTTACTAAAGGAAATTGATGCTATTTTCTTTACTTACCCTGCAAGCAATCTTTGGATCTTGTGGCTTTGTAGTATTCTGTAGAATTAAAATAAAGACTCAATAATAGTAAATTATTTTTATTTTATAGCCTACACTTTACAACATAGCTTTTTTTTATGGAGATGTTAAGCAGTAGAAGGCCTCAGTCAGTGTGAGACCTTCACCCACTAACATCACCACGTTGTCCTAAAGGGGATCCGCACAGAACTACCGATTAAGTATTACGTCAATAGTCCGTCCGTTCGTTACAGTTCAATTGACACTGTACGATTATCGTCTTCTCGCAATATCCGTCCGCCCCCTGCATTCCCTTTCGATTATACCGAGTCTGCGTACAACTCGTCCGTTGAGCAGTTGACTGGCATTCCATTTGGTACTTGATAATCACATTTAGCCAATTATATATTTAACGTTTAGTCTGCTGGCAAAACACATGTAGCTGTACTTAAAACTGTACAGTGACCTCTTATGGATTAAATGGAAAGGATCCTAAAATCAGATGATCAACAAAACATGTTTGTGGATTAAATCGCTCAATTCTTATGATAACTAGACATCATCTTAACACGTCGAAGACCGCATTGAAAAATCTTATTTCTCACACAGGGACCGGCATTTTTCGTTTGATTTAAAAAAAAATCGTTTTAAAATGAGGGACTGGCGAATGGACTATTGTACATAAACTGAATTTAAGTCATGCCCACCGGTGTACAAGCGGTCCCCAGTTAAAACCTGTCGTGTGCTCACCTATGAGCACGCGGGCCGGTAATGCTGTTGCGGAGTGACCCACCGGTGGGCATGCGGTCTTTAACGTGTTAAAAAGAGTCATAAATACATTGTACTATGAATTATAAGCTCCTAACTTTGGCATCGCCTGTAAGGAACAAAAAAATTAACTTCTGATTTTGACTAAATTTTCTTTTTGAGTGTAAAATGCTAGTGACATACCCAAATAGAAAGATTAATTTTGTTTGTGGTATTGTATGTGCTTGTCCGTATATCATTTATTTACTTTTTCTATTTCATTTCGTTACGTAAGATTCAAACGGTTTTATTCGTAGATTTTGTTACTGAGTTTATTCTTCTTCTTGCTCTCTTGATTTTTTGCCTTTGGCGCAGTTCTATTTCTGTGTGTAATATTTTTTGTCTACCTCTTCAGTTATGCTAAAAAATCATTCATGGTGGTGGTGGCGGTGCTGTCAATGCACCACAAGCTTCGTATTGAATTATGACAATCAGCCGTCAAAGCAACAACAATAAGAACAATAATGTGGCCAGACATACTGACTGACTGAGCGAGTGAATCAATTCTAGGAATCTAACAGCAATTAACACCCAAATGAAAAATCGCACTTCATTCACAATCCGTGTGTTTTCCGACAACGAACGGTTTTTATTTCATAAACGCAATTCCAAAAACAAACAAAAAATGAAATAAAAGTGGTAAAAATTATATAAAAATAAAAATAATAATTCTAATTAAAAAAAACTAAAAGTTATAAAATAATATTATTACAGTCAACGCTGTTATTATTCATCATTTTAGTCATAAAATTTTTTAATTTGACAGTGAAAGTTTCGGCAAAAAAAAAGAAAAACAAAACGAATAATGGAAGTTAAATTCGATTATATTTGTTTTTGTTTTTATAACACTTTCGTTTAACGATTTAATATAGTTAGTCAGTCGGTTGTAAATGTCCCACATAATAAATTTATTCTCAATATAGATTTTTTTTTTATATAAAAATAACACATTTATTAGTCGTTTATACAATCTTTATTAAAAGCGTTACAAACACTTTCGTTATTAACGCCGGTACATTTTATACAGTTGCAGTTTCATCCTCATTAACAGTTGCAGTTTCATCTTCATTAAAAGTGATAGTGAAAGTGTTTCCGAATGTGTAAACAGATTTTTTTATTAATTTGTTTTGTCTGTAACTGAATGCAATAACAATGAAAAATCAATTAATGTACTCTAGTACATTAATATGTAATAAAAGAGTGAGTGATTTGTAGTAAATAAAAATGTAAACTCTTTTAAAAATGTAATTTGAATTAAATTATTAAAGCTATCAAAACTACATATATCTCACAAGGATTAACTTAGCAGAGCGGTAAGTTCTTTTTTTAATTTGTATTAACTTAAGTTAGCTTTTGTTACAGTCTACATTAGACAAATGCTCTTCTCCTTTTTGAAATCTAATAAAAAATTTAAGAAAGAGGTCTCAGAGCATTCCATTAAACATAATTATCCACGCTTCTCTGCAACGGCAAACAAGTGTTAATGTGTAATCAAATTTCCATATCTTATGCTAACATTTCCGCTATAGTGAGGATCTGAAAACTAGGAATTCCTTTGGAGCGGACGGTATAAAAGCTCTTCCACGAAAAGGTCTTAAACTTATGGCAATTTTTATAAATATTTGCCTCGAATCATGCAACTTCACTAATGAATTTAAAGAGGCAAAAGTAATTGTCATTAAAAAGCCTAACAAGCCCTCTGATTCTCCATTTTCGTACTGTCCAATAAGTTTATTATCGTCTATTAACAAAGAGTTAGAAAGCGTTATTAAAGACAGGTTTACACATAATAACAATAATCTGTCATCCAATCAGTTTGGTTTTCTATGAGAGCCCAATACCATTCATCCTTTGGACTGAATAAGAAAAATCGGCAAGTCTAACTTCAATTAACAAAAATAAACCGTGTGATTATAATTAAAATTGTTTGAAAAAGTAATTTTAAATACGTATACTTACTGAAGTGCTATATGGAATTGAAATTTGTACCATTTTTTCACTTTAAATTCACATGCTGTAACTCGCTAATTAAACGCAGAATTGCAAAAGCTTTATCAGTTGGGCAAACTACAAATTTTTTGAGTCAAATAATGTTTTCATTTTATAATTTTGTTACTTTGTCTTGGATTTAGTCGTGTATACGTAACGGCATGTTTTACAGTACCATATGATACTCGTGTGTTATTTCGGGCTAGAAAGCGTTTACACACTGTTATACGAGTAGTAACTGTGAAGTAAGTGAAACAAACAACATTGTGATGTTGTTATAGATGTGGACTTCGTAGTAATATGAAATTATTTTGATTACGAATTTCGGAAAAAGTTTTTAACCTTTATGTGTCTGACAAGGTATCCGAGTACTTACTTCTAAAACTGAATTTTTTGTAGAAGTTTAATAACATTGTATTTGAAACTTCTTGAGAGCTGTTAATATTTTATTAGTTTTCACAGCTTTAAGAATAACTAATACATTCCGATAGACATAGCATGTTGACTTACACACCTTACACATGTTGACACCCTTAACTGTCCAACAAGGTACTCGGGTACCAAAATACTAGTGTCACATGTTGTTTCTCTCTTTTTTTATAAATTATAATGGCAAAAGGTAACAAATATTAATTTACATGTGGAAGAATTGCTTTAATTTTTGAGGTATCTGGTTTAATACTGGTTTTAGACTCTTTTCAGAGTATGAACTCTGCTGTAGTTCAAGTGTACGTTTTAAACATCAACTTCGACTTTTTCGAACGCTGCTTATGTTTTCAATAGATAATTGTGAGCTAAGATTTTTTTTAAATTGTCTACGGCGGTCTATGAAAGTAATTCATGTATGTAAGCAATGTATGATACCGATGCTATTAACCTACTGCGATAAATAATAAGGAAAGCGGTCAATTATATTTGCACAATAACTTCTCCAGGTTGTCATTGTTGTTATTATTTTATAATAACATCTTATAATTTTTGACTTAGCAGTCAGAGTGTTGTCTACAGACGGTGCAGAAGGCATGGTAGATATGAATATTACGGTAAGGTCTCCTTTTGATAAAGTCGAAATTTGTCGAAAGTTATTACTTTTATTTTTAGTAACGTTTCCACAACCGTTAGTTTCCATGAACTACAGTTCAAGCGATTTAAAAAAAATTATCGGTTGTAATATTTCTTCCTGAGTTTCTTTAAGAGCTAACAAGATATAAAACCGTTCTTTCTCCTATATGTAGAATATCTAACGTTCGCTTTCTATTGGTTTTTCAGTATATAACTTGCCAGGTTTAGAATACTTTCATAATGTACTTTTCAGCCTTTGACGACATATTTTGTGGGAAACTTATGTATGTCCACGATATTCGTATTCGTATTGAAGCTTTTGTTGCGATTTTATCGGACTTGGTACGTAATCACCGAGTTTCCTAATTTCTTAATTGATAGCCACATTAATTGTAAATTAATGGGTTTTCACAACTCAGTAAATGCTCTCTACGTATTTAACTTATGAATGTCAGAATTTGTCCAAATACCAAAAAATGTAATTTAGATCATCAGCTCCGAAAGTCTTAAATATACTGTATCGTTTTTATCGGCTACGATTTTAATGTAATTTTTAATTGTAATTTTTTCTAAATTTGTTTCCAAAAGTTTTTATCTTCTATCGGCCATATGCAAAAAAATCTAAAAGTAGACTTGTAGTGCACATTAGTTACCACAGACTTTAAGCTTTATAAACATTTGTTAAAAAAACGTATGCAAAAATCGTACATTTGCTAATGATTGCTTCGCTAAATTTTAAGATTTCATGCTGGCAGTACCATGATTTTTTTGTATCAGCAATACAAATAAATTAATGTCAAAAAGATTTATTTTTATCTATATAATATAAAATCATATTTTTTAATAAATCCGTTTCAGTTGTCATTACCTTTTTATATATTATTTATTGTAAAAAATTCTTCAAATCCTAAATATTTTACACAATTAATTTAAATTGTGCAATAACACATACCCGAATAACGAGCTTTGTGTATTTGTTCTGATTTTATGTATATCACTAAAGAAAAAATGTTTTTATTAAGTCGAAATGTAAAAATGTATTGGAAAAAAATTAGTTTTAAAGAAATTGTTCGAAAATAATACCAAAGATAATAAAGTGGGTGTAAAAATATATATATATATATACATATAAGTGTGGTGCAAAACCAAGTACACTGAAACAAAAATTTTCGTAAATACTGTAAAAAGGGGATTAGAATTGTAGAAATTTCTTTATATATGAGCTAATAAAAATGTGTAACCATATCTACGTCTTTTTTTTTAGTAAAAATTTAAAATTTTAGTAAATTATTCACATTGAAGAAAAATGCCTTCGTTATTTAGCGGGATGTAAATATGTCGAAATTTTGTTTAATTTAATAAAGAAAATAGTTAAACTAATTATTTTAGTATTAATAATTTAGTTCATATTGAAGAATTTTTATTTAATTTTGTTATTAATTTTTGTTTATATTTAAGAATTTCTTTTTAATTTAACTAAAATATTTTGTTAATTTTTAATCATATTGAAGAATCTTCATTTAATATAACTATAAATTTTTATTCATATTCAATGATTTTTCTTTAAATTTATTAATATTTATGATATATTTTTATTTTATTTTAATTTTATGAACAGTTTTTATTCACATTTTTTGTAAGTTCTAGGCAAATTTAGAAATTAATTTAAAGACTCTCTTTATTTTTTTTATATTATTTGCTGTGTTAACATAAAAATTGAGTTCATCTAATATAATTTAAAATATATTATAAAATACATACTTACATATATAGTAATAAATCAACCTAACTCGAACATTAGTTAAGCGATATGCAGTATTAAAAGCGTTTTTTAATAATTATAATATATAATAATAATTTATAATAATTATATAAATTATAATATATAACAATTATTTATTATATATAATATAATATATAAAGGGTCCGCCATTTAACGTTTCTTTTTTGAACTAGTGCTTATTTCGTGAATGGTAACACTTACCTCATGTCTGATTTGACAGATAATTAGTTTTATCCTTCCGCTGAACGAATATGGTTGTGAATACGCTTGAACAATGCTCCGCTAAGTGGGCCTGCGATCGACTTACAGAAGATACCGATTTTTCCAAAAATTCATCTTTTAAGATGAAGCTCATTTTGATCTTGGCAGGTATGTAAACAAGCAAATTGAAAAGCCGATACACCCAAGACGAGTCACTGTTTGGTGCGGATTTTGGTCCAGAGGCATAATTGGACCATTTTTCTTCGAAAATGAGCAAGGAATGGCCGTTACAGTCAATGGCGATCGTTATCGGGCCATGCTGAACAAATTTTTTTTCACAAAAATTGAAGTGGAGGGTATTTGGTTTCAACAGGACGGCGCTACGTGCCACACAGCCGAAGCTACACTCGATGTTTTGCGCCTGCCAAGCCAGAGGCAATTGACGCTTTAAAGGACAATATTCGTGAAGCCATAGGTGAAATACAGCTGCACACAATCGATAATGTGCTTAAAAATTGGACTGATCGTGTAGGCTACTGCATGGCTAGCCAAGGCAGCCATTTGAATGAAATTATTTTCCATTATTAACCGGAAGGATTTTACTTTTAAATAAGAAAAGAAATTTGAGAAAATATACAGTAGTTTTTTTTATAACATTTTGAAAAAAAAATTATTTGGCTGACCCTATATATTATATATATTATAATATATAACAATTATTATTATTGATACATATGTACTTAACGCAAAAAAGTATTGTGAACAGTTTGAAAAAATAAGAAATACTTCTGAAAAAAAGGAACATGCAAATTCACGTAACATTAAAAAGATATACTAATAAACGTAAGTTTACGACTAAATAAAGCTATTTCAAGCTTAAGATTAACATATTAATCTGTGGCTGTTGAAATCGGTGAAATCGTATGGGGAATCTCGTATAGAAAATCTTGTACATAATTTTTCCTCATTAATGATATTAAAAGTTTTTGTTTATGTTACCAAAATACTATGTAGTATTCCTACCAAACACTGGCCATTTGAAAAAAATAAAAATACATATAAGATACATAAGTATATATACATAGGTATAGTATAAAATTTAATATGAATAAAATGTAAACTTAATTTTACTTATATTTTTCAAATTATTGGTTTTGTCTTTAATGCGTTCAACACCGGGCAAATTTTTAAGGAAACGTTTCATTTTATTCAAGTATGTACTCTGATTTTGGATATAAGTGCATGAAATCCATATCGATCCGAAAAAATTAATCGAACATACATTTATTAAAATCACAGTTACAAAAATTAAAAAATTTCATTCTAAATACTAGATAATGTTTTTATTTTGAAATCAAATACCAACTTAGGACCAAGTGGTTTTTTATTTTGCGGCCATTTGTCTATAATATCAGAACTGTATTTCGCACTTGTACTTCCGATAGCCGGCTGTTTTAATAGCCGCCCAATGGTTTTCAATTTCTCACCAAGTGAAGTTGTCGAGACGGATTGTTTCAAAGCTTTCCTCAGTATTTTCTTCAGCAGGATATAATTAAACATAAAAAATTATATCACGTGAACTTATTTCTATAAATAAATTTGTATAGCCCTTACCTAAATTTGCAGTCCTCTTCTGCTCATCAACCGTAGTCTTTGATCAAAAGAGGGCATTTTGAACAATTCCAGTTTGCTTTAGCTTTCTCATTATATTAAAATATTTGTAGTACAGTTTGCCTTGGGGCTTCTTTCCGGGTTGTTTTAAGTTGTAATATTCCTAATAATACTTCTTTTTAAACTAAAATATAAACAGAAGAAATAGTTCATACTTACTACAGACAGATTTTACTAAAATAAGTAGATAAAACTACGAAATTTTTTTCAATTTTACAGGCCTTTAATAACTTTAATCAATTTTTAGTTCATTTTACAAAAATAAATGAGTTGAATTAACTAAATTTCTTCATATTTACAGGTCCTTTAGTAATTTAAGAAAATTATTTATTTTTAATATCAAATATTTATTAGAAATTTAAGCATTTGTAATTATCTGGTATTATAATTATAATTCATTTATATTATATTCCAAATATAAATAAATTCAGAATGAATAATTGATCATACCTGATAATTGTTATATATATGTTTTTTCCAAATAATTTCGTAAAATTAAGTGAAATTTTTTAAATTTTACATGTCTTAAGTAACTTAACTTACGTTTATTCAATTTTACTATAATAAAGGTTCCGCCATCTAACTTTTTTTTCAACTAGTACTTATTTCGTGAATGGTAATACTTAGCTCATGTCTGATTTGACAAATAATTAGTTTTATCCTTCCGCTGGACGAATATGGTTGTGTATACGCTTGAACAATGCTCCGCTAAGTGGGCCTGCGATGGACTTACAGAAGATACCGATTTTTCCAAAAATTCATCTTTTCAGATGAAGTTCATTTTGATCTTGGCGGGTATGTAAACAAGCAAATTGAAAAGCCGATACACCCAAGACGAGTCATTGCTGGGTGCGGAGTTTGGTCCAGAGGCATAATTGGGCCATTTTTTCGCAAATGAGCAAGAAGTGGCCATTACAGTCAATGGCAATCGTTATCGGGCCAATGTTGAACTAGTTTTTGTTCACAAAAATTGAAGAGGAGGATATTAGCAACATTTGGTTTCAACAGGACTGCGCTATGTGCCACACAGCCGAAGCTACACTCGATGTTTTGCGCCCTGTTTTTGAAGATCGCATTATTAGCCGCAGAGCTGATGTCGTTTGGCCACCTCGGAAATGCGATTTGACACCGTTGGACTATTATTTGTGGGGTGCCGTCAAAGATAAGTGTTACGCCAACAAGCCAGAGACAACTGACGCTTTGAAGGACAATATTCGTGAAGCCACAATCGATAATGTGCTTAAAAATTGGAACGATTTGGAGCCATTTGAATGAAACTATTTTCGATTATTAACCGGAAGGATTGTACTTTTAAATAAAAAACGAAATTTGAGAAAATATTCAGTAGTTTTTTTCTTATAGCATTGTCAAAAAAAATTTATTTGTCGGACCCTTTATATAAGTTAAATTTATGAAAATTCCTTATTTTTATATTCCTATAGTACATTTCACGAATTTTCTTCAATTCTATTAAATTATATTTAAATGACAAAAAACAAATTGAATAATTGTAATAACAAAATTTTTTCGTTATTTTTATTATAGTAAAATTATTTAATTTTAGGTTAATAATAGTTAGTCTTTAAAAATTTTAGTTAAATTAACAAAATTATTACTATTTTTAACCATATTTTATTCAAATCAACAGGTCCTGCTTAAATAAATTTTTTTAATTTGAAGAAAAAATCAATGTCAAATTTATGTAGATTTGCAGAAAACTTGCGTAGACTTGAATAACAAATCTATAGATTTGAGAATTTTTTTCGTTGAAGGTTTACTAAATTTTTTAGTTAATTAAACTAACGATATATATATATATTTTTTTTTTTTTTGAGTGTACACGTTTAGAAGTTGAACAAAAAGTTCTTATACAAGCTTAAATACTCAGTCAAAAAAAACGAAACTTCACATATTTATTCATTGTTTGGTCCTTTCAAAAAAAAAAAAAAAAAAAAAAAAATTACAAAAGATGTGCTATGCAAGCACTGGAATTGGAGAAAGGCAATGATATAAAAGAATCTGCATGCACTTAGGCTTATATTTTTCCCTAAAAGAGAGAGGAACTTATATTTTTTAACACTATTCTTAGAACTCTTTTTTTGTGGAGTTTTTAAAGAATGTAGACGTACTCAATACAAATATTATATACCAAAAAACGTAAGAGAAATCTGGTCTTATTCATATTACGAGTATATTTATTGTCATAGCTTCAACATGTTCTACAAAGTCCAACTATATTTTTTAAGGCGTTTTTTACTATTGTCCAAAAATTCTCCATTCGATTGGAATAAGGGTTTTACGGTGATCACTAATTTACCTAAAGTTTCTATTGCAACAGCCATTCTTTAACAATTTTAGCTGTCTGGCTTTGATCACCATGTCACTTTAAGATGGCGTTTTCATTTGGGTAACGTTTTATATCACCAAAAAATATTGTTTGACACCAAAACATGATATTTTTATTTTTATATTAAATATCGAGCCATAATCGCCTAAAAGACTTAAACGCCATGATTATCGATTTTCGTTTTTTGATAAAGATTCGTAGTATTCGATCATTCCCACCACCACCCGAAATTTTATAGCTGTAGAATGTACCATTATGATCTTACAGCAAAAAGAAAAAAATCTCACGTACTACGCTAGAACAAAAAATAATTAAAAAAAACCTTCTCCTGTCGCTTACGTCTTTTTCGCGGTTATGACTCGATACTCATAACATAAATGTCACCATAGAGTACTTTTAAAGTAGGTAGCTTCCTACATTAAAATTTTTAAAGTTAACATATGTTTAACAAAGGGATTTTTAGCTAATATTCGTTTTTGCATTTAAGGAATTCTGCTTAACAAAGGTTTAACAAGCTTTGGTTAATTTTTTTGTATATGGCCGTATGAGTTTTTTATGAAGGTACCCCGGGTATCTGTACTGCAATATGTAGCTTTGTTTTATCAGTCACAAAAGGGATAAGTTTATATGGAACCAGTGAAATTTATTTAAGTTCTCAAGATGGCTCAGATACATTAAACGAAAGGGCTGATTTACATTAATTTATTGCTTCAATTAACAACCCTCTGCTTTACTTTCTAGCGTAGACAGACGGCTGCATTAATTTGCATTAGCAATTGTAATTTAAATTAACTTGCGAATTATCTCCATATAAATTTTCATTACATTTGATGTAAATGCACAAAACCAGAGTGAATTTATACTGAATTTAACTTTTAGAATATGGCAACACGTAGATAATCAACTAGCTGGCAAATTGTTTACTATTGTGAATGAATGTTTAATTGAAAAAATTAAAATGTATTCAAATGGATTATGGTAATTAAGTAGTTAGTTATTTTAAAATCTATTGCATATGTAGTTTCGTTTTAAATTAAATTTATTAAATTTAAAAAATGTAATTAAATTTATTGCATACAATGCTACATATAATAAAAGATTTTAAAATAATTTAGTGATTTTTGTCGACGATATTCTTTTAGTATTGGTGGTTTTAGCGGTTTTGATATTGTATCTGGCGATATTTCGTGACAACTTGTTGGCAACACTAATTATGGCGAATTAAGTCAGTCAGATAAAAAATATGACTTAACCAAATATTTAAATTTATGTATTCAGATCTTCTTAGAAATTGAAGTACAATTTTTTTAGAGCATTTTTAATTAAAATTTTGAGAATATTTTTGCGGACTTTTACTGCATACTTTATTCGCATAAAGCGCTTTTTTAAGGGCTAACCATTCTCAGGTTATACAAAAGTCATAATTTAATTTGTATGGGCCCATGCCCACTTATCCTATTCCACCAACTTCTTAACTAACGGTTTGTACTAACTAAGAAGTCATTTGGACCAAAATCAAAACCTTCCATTCTAATTCTTCTCTAGATATACAAAAACCAATATTTAATTTGTATGGGAGATGCTATACCCACCTAATCAATTTTGCCCAAACTTCGACTGATGATGTGTATTAACTACTAAGTTATTTAGACTAAATTCAGAATCTTCCACTATTACCGTTCCAAAGATATACAAAAATATATATCAACTTTGTATGGGAGGCGCTACTCCTACTTATCCAATTCGGCCCAGTTGTTGACTGATGACTTGCATTGACCACAAAGGTTTTTGGGCAAAATTTAGAGACTCTCACTATTGCCGTTTTAATGATATAGACATATAAATACAAACTTTATATGGGCGGTGCACTGCCCAGTTGAACAATAGTGAGGCCACACACCAAATGAAATCTTTCAACATATGCTTTTTATATACACAGTTTTAAAAATATTTTCTAACTCTTGCTGTAACAAATTTCGTTTTCAAGTAAAACTTCTGAAATGTAAAAGGGTTCACTCTAATGTCAATAACTCATCAATGGACCTACAAAAACAGCATATACATAAAAACCTTGGTATTGACTTCACCTTTCGGTTAAGTGCTTACAAAATAAAATTTCAGAGAACATCAATTACAACGAATTTTATAGACCTCTTTTATACATATAGATTTTATAAATGGTCACTATGACTATGTTTTATATAGCGAAGTCTAAATTTGAAGAAATTCTGTCGTTATTTAAATAACGGTGTTGACTGTTGGAGGCACCAAATATTGGAGCTGAGGAAAAGGTCAAAATGGTATTATCACAAAAATGACTTTTCAGTGATTTGGTGACAAGTATTGAAAGTGTAAGAATTCTGTTGAATTTTTTCCTAATTCGTTCATTAAAAAAACCATCAGTCCCATTATTGTAAATTTCAGTTTAATTATGGTAAATCTTTAAATAACAACATTTAGTTTCTTTTTATTTTCATATCAATTAGGACTTTGTTTATTAGAAGGTTTGGTTTTAGAAAATTCTGATATTTAAAATCATTATACAGTGAATTCAACGTATAATCGGACACGGTTTTTCTCATACATAAGTCCTCTAAACTAAAAAAAAATATAATAAATATATAGACACTTCGTGGTCTTATTTATATTTCAGATATTTATCTTTACAAGTAAAAGGAAAACCAGCATTTGATCCAATAATAACTGTAAGTTTCAGTTCAAAAACTCAAAGCATAATCGGAAAAAGCCAAGATTGAATTACTAAATTACAATAATCGATCAATGAGTAATAATCGGCATAACCTTTGCAATTTAACACCGCCAGTAGCATCTTGAATTAATTTTAATATATGTTTTTAATAATAATTCAATATTTCTAATTAAGCTGGACAAGGATGTTGACCTTTTTTTGGTGAACTCCCCTAGCCAATTCCTCCCGAAGACGTCTAATAACAAAATGTTATAAACTATATACGGATCAATTAAAGCTTTGTGACACCTGATGTGTGCATGGGATCATTATCTTGATAGAAATCGCGGTTGTTTACGATACCCTAAACTAGCTTTGCATTTTCTTTTTGAATATAGAAACTTGCCCATATCAGCACTCGAGATACAAGCCCAAGCCCTAACAGTGCCTGAATAGCCTTTCTGTTGTATTTTCTGACTGTGGTGTTCTTATGTACGCAGATTATGTTAAATTATTTTATACTTCTACGGTTTTATTTCCTTTTTTGATGTTGTTGGATAATAAACTGTCAATTATTGATCATATTAGTATAATGACCAGCAAGGCTCGGGCTGTTCTAGGTTTTGTGAAGAGGTGGAATCCTCTGATCCTTATATTGCAAGATAGTTATACACTTCCCTAGTTAGACCGATTTTTGAATATTCGTCAGTTATTTGGCTTAATCGGTCAGTAGCTAAATCAAAAATGTACGGGCCCATTTTATTTTTGATTTATTTTACGTTAGATACCATTACCATTTGAGTCGAAATGCATACAAATCGTCTATCGGCTGGATAAAACAGGAAAGAACAATATTGGCGCTTATGCCATTTTCCTATTTTTCCTTTAGGAGGCCAACTAGTCATTTAAGTTTAATTGGCGATTCTTGACTTTCTTTTATCGTCTTAACCAAAAAAAAAAACATTACGAAATAACAATAAAATTATCAGGGATGTGACACTTAAGAGTGTATTAATCCACCGTCATAAAGTGGATGCCACGTATACATGCACCGCACGATAATTTAAAATGAATAAAACCTGTGCACATCCTGCGTGCTTGATATCTTGAGTCAGATAAAAACAGACTCTTTACACCATTGCACACACAAGAGTTTTGATAAAAATTTTGCAATCATTTGTTGTTTTAACTTCAGCAGACAAAATGAAAGGCGTGGTTTAAATCATTGAAAACTTTGAACATCTGGTGAGTGTTAGAAAGGGACAGTACGATTACTTATAAAGGGGGTGATACATTAGCAAACATTTGTTTGCAAGCATCGCAGATAGCCAATCACATTAATGGAGAAGTAAGTTATCCATGTATGCGATTGGCTATTTTCGATGTTTGCCAACAAATGTTTGTCATTCTATCACCCCTATAGAGGTAAAACCATTGATACATTGGCAAACATTTGCTTGCAAACCTCGTGTATGTATGCATGAAAAGTAAAAATAGCCAATTGCATACACGGAGAACTATCAGCGGTTTAACGTAAATGTTAGAGTTGCCACACCTAAATTTAAAGTTTTCAAAGCTGCCGTATGAGAATGTCATTTGTATGGTGCAATCTAAAGGTGGTGATACATTGCCAAGCATTTGTTTGCAAACATCACTCCTTTAAAAGAGTATATTTTAATCTGATTTTTTATTCTTGAAGGAATATATACCTTTAAAACTGACTACGTTTTTGACTTAGTTGTATAAGTCTCACGAGAGTTCTTTATGTGAACACAATTATACAAGCTACTAGTTTTACCCATCCGGCGTTTCCCGAAAATCTACATATATGTATATGTGTTATAAATCAGAGATAAGTTATCTTTTTTCCCAATCGTATCTGTTTTTTTTTTGCCACATGTCTGTTTAGGTTTAGGCCTGTATATCAATTGTTAATGTGGGTAAGTAAACGAACGCCAATTCTATCAAAATATCGATCCCAAGCATACATCGGGTGTCACAAAGCTTTAGCTGGCTTCATAATTGTTCCGAACTTATAGAAACACATGTGTGGTGTCCAGAACCTTACGTAATTAATCTTTGGAGTAATTAGCGAAGGCAGTTCATCAAAAAAAGATCAACAGTCATGTTCTGCTTAATGTGACATTATTAGGAATATTTAACTCCATAGATTCTGAAGTATAAGTATTTATAATAAATTTTAAGACGATTACTGACTCTGCTATGCAAATTATTACTGATTGGTCGATTATTGTTATCCAAAATTTGCTTTTTCCGATGATGCTTCAAAAATGTAGTTATTTTTGTTTTTGTATTGAAGCCTACATTTTTATTGGATGAAATGTTGGTTTTCTTTTTTATTCAGAAAGATAAATATAGGACCTGGAAAAATCTTTTTTTTTTATTGAAATGTTTTTCATTCTGTGTATATTTTATATAAAATTTTAGCATAAGTAGGAAGTAATATTGATTTAGATTTTATTAAAATGGAATGAATTCAAAAAGAAATTGTTTAAATTAAAATAATTACATTGCAATTAAATCTAAGGGCTTGGTTCTTAAAAGTCTTCTCGTGTAGGTTGCTTCTCCAAGACTGATGGCCTTAGGGTTGGCCTTTTAATCTATTTTCATGCTTCGTTGCAAAAATTGAAATTTTATCACGAACCATTTTAACCGGCAAGTCTTTGTGAAGGTCATTGATCCGTACATACCATGGAGCATTCACCATAACTCTAATCATTTTATTTTACAGTCACTGTATAGTTTTAGTATTAGATTTAGCGATACATACTAACAATTGTATTCCGTAAGTCCACACAGTCTCAATCACCTGATTATAGTTAAGTAGTTTGTTTTCTGTTTTCAGTTTGTTAACTTTCAAATTAATTTAACTTTTAAATATATTTTAACATGCTATTTCCATTTGATCGTAGCATCTAATGTCATACCCCCAAGTATTTTACAGCATTACTATAAGGAACTGTAATGGACAATATTTTAACCGATTTATAGTTTATTATTTTATTTGTAAAATCAACATAAACAGACTTGCTTTCCTTCAATTCATTTTCAAGTTTTCTTTCCAAGCAACAACTTTACCTAAGGCTGCTTGCAGTTTTCCTATTGATTCGTTTTCGAAAGTGCCATCAGCTAAAGTGGCGACACTGCATGTTTTAATAACTGGACTATCTGACGTGTTTTTAATTTTAATGAAGACATTTCAAGAGCAATCTCATTTGCGGTAAAGAGTTTAATTTAAACAGTTCCTAGGTATTTTGCAAGCAACTCGGCTTTTTGGGAATAGCTTTTTGCCCAGATTTTTTCGATATTATGCTGTTTCATTGGAGGATTTTGTAACATCGGTCGCTTCATGCTTACAAGATTTTTCTAGAGAGTAGTCTGATGTTTTGTCTGCAGTTATATCTCTATAGTTATTATATTTTGTATGTTTAGAGGACTTCTCTGTGAAAAAACGTGCCACACTAAGCGTTGGCGCCAGTGTAAGCATTATAAATTTCTTTATAAGTTTCGTTGTTTATTTGTCATTCAATCACGCTTAAACGACCGAACCGATTTTATTGAAATTTGGTAGCACTTCTCTGGCTAAAATTAAAAAAATAAATTGAATAAGAAAACAAATTTACGCTGGTTATTTGCGAACAATAGTACAATAGATTCCTATATTTAGTTTTGCTTAATGAAGGAATAAAAATATTACATAAGTAATTAAAATACTCGTAATAATTACATACTTATTTATAATAAGCCAATCTGCTAAAAGTATATACAACAAATATTTCAGAGCAACAAAATTAAGTATACCGAATTGTGCTTATAATGAACACTTTTTCAGAGCCCCATGATTTTACATTGCTTTTCCATATAAATTTTTTCGCTAATAACGAACACGGTTACAGCGAACATATTGCAACGTTTGCGTTTAAAATAAAATAAATACCGTTTTATTTGTTTTACTGTTATATTTTTATTTACTACACAACAACTTTTATACAGTTTACAACAACTTAATATTCGCTTATACAACACTTTTTGTTTCCGTTTTAACACGTCTTTATCTCACGATAGCCAAACAATAACTAACTAACTGACATGTACTCGTAGGTAAAACAGCCCTTTATCTGTCTGCATTTTAGGAGGTTCAGGAAATATCGACCATCTTCTATTTCCACATCCGCTAATTCAACTGTAACGTACAGATATTCGATGTGGCAGTGCAGCCAACTTGACATATACCAAAATACCATAATGCAGAGTTGTATTTTTATTTTTGTAACAATATTGTTACGAAAATGAAAAAGCTGAAGAGAAAATTCATCACTTCAGGGATTTATTGTGGGATTTTAGCTATAAGCTTTATTGTTTTGTGTTAAGGCTCCTTAATTGCCACAATTGTCTGTAGTATAAGAGTGCTGCCATCTGCCCGTGTAACGGTGTTGCCAGTTCGATTCCGTTTTATGTTTAATAATTTTACACCATTTGAATTAACGCAGCTGAATCAAAGGTTTTGGTATTTACTAGAACATTCCAAACTAATGATGAAATGCTATAAAAAATGGCGCATTGCGTTTGGTGAGAGTATTTATCATTTGGCTGTCATAAAGCAAAATCTGTTTAGGCGTAAATAAAAAGTGTTGTAAAAACGAATCTTAGTTGCTGTATGAAGACAAACTGCATAAAAGTTAAAGTGAGACAGTAAAAAAGTTTGAAAAGTAACAACGTTTTGTCGAAACTTTTAAAGATTTTTATTTAAAAATCAATATATACAACGAATTAGAAAAATTGAATTTTATATTAATATAAAAGAGACGCGATTAATTTAACTTGTATAAGCGCATCTATTATCCTAAAATCGCAGATAAGAACTCTTCGAAATTTGTTGAAGAGAATTGACAACCGTGAAGGAATATGGTGTTCCATACTCCAGCAGAGCTAAATATATTTGTTTTTAAATTGTAAATTTAACAGATCAATGTAGACTCGAAATCGGATCTCCGGTTCGAATAAGAATAGTTGAATATCCATTTGTTGAAAATCCATTTCCTATCAATGAATCTGTGAAGAATTGTTCGAAAATAAGTTGAAAATTTTAGAAATCATAAGAAAATTTCCCTGATGTCTTCACAATTTATTTAATTTTTAGAATTAACTATTTAGCTTCACCCGTCTGGTGTCGCCAGGGAATGTATATATGATGTATATTAGGAATGGGAGATAAATTCATTTTCCCCGAATCTATCCGTTTTATTCCACCTACTTGTCTTTATAAAGAAAATGATAAGACAGCCATTGAAGACTCCTGCTAATATATTTATGGAGATTAACGATAATAAACATAATTTTGATGAGAGGTACCACGTTCACCCTCTTTTTGGCGTTAATTTTTTAACTTCATGTGAGCTTCGATAATGGAAGACTATATTTTTAGTAGTTCCTAGAATATATTGCACTTTGTATGGAAGGTACTATGCCTACTTATCTAATTACGTCAATTTTTTTTACTTATGATTTTTTTTTCTCCGTCACTCCTCTAGCAATGGCTTTCAAAAAGCATATTGTATTGCTTTGTTTAATTTTTTTTAATCAATTTAATCTCTCAAGCTAAAGAGATGATTAATCCATTGTAGTTTTGCTCCATATGATTTTGTTTAGTGGTGCAGATCCTTGCTAATTGGTGGTGATCTTGACTTCTTTAGTATTGTAATTTTTTCCCAGTAGGTGGCGTGTTTTCCTGTTCATTCGTCTGATGTTTGTCATCATAGCCAGAGGTATGCTGGAAGGGCAGAAGGGGCTTCTTCTTTATTAAACATTCGACAGACCATTACATTTTTCTTCGTCATGTCCTCTACTGGTACTCGAACCTGGGTCGTTTTTGTTGTTATGCATGTGCTCTAACGCCACATCCAATGACTAAGAAGTTATTTAAACCAAATTCAAAAACTTTAAATCTAACGATCTCAAGATTTACAAATCCGATACCGCCCATTTGGACCAAATTTAGAGTATCTTACTGTTACCGCTTAGAAGATATAGTCAAATAAATAATACTATGGGCATAGCAACGTCCGTTTTAAAAATAAAAAATGACAATCAGTGAAAGTGAGTGATTCTAGATAGGTTCAAATCGAAATCGAGTTGCTTTTGCTTGCCTTGTATATTTTTTAAACAGTGAAACCCCGATCTTTTAGCAGTACAACGAGGTAATTTGTACCGTAAGCGAGAGTATTTCATATTTAAGACAGGCTGTTGTACTTAAATACCGTAAAAAAGGTCGTATAAAGAGTGCATTAGAATTACAGCCGGTTACCAAATTATTAGGGACAGTAATAAAAAATATATATTTCATTCATTAGCTTAATATTTATAAATAAAACACGATTTTAAGTAACTAATATATGTATATTTATTAATATAATAATGGACTTTGTTAATAAACGTACAAAAAGGCACAGTTTATAAGGTAGAAGCAATTAGTAATTAGTATTTAGTAACATTTCATTGTGCTTTAATAAGTGCACTTATTCGCATAGGCATGCTTTCTATACACTGTTTGGCATTTTCTTTTATTTTTAAGTTATGTGCTAAACATTAATAAAAGTTTCAATAAGTTTTACCTCCTGACCTATTTAGAATTCGTGATCTACCACAGATTTTCGATAGGATTAATGTCACTGGAATTGGCAGACCAAGGTAAAACTAAATGTTTTCTCCTCTAAAAACTTAGTCATGCTTCACCTTTATGACATGGTGAAGAATCATGCATAAAAACATACTCTTACCATTTGAGCACCATTCCCTAAGAGTTGGTAGCAGACGAGGTTGTAAGACATGTCTATATTCATCTTGTTCCATGGTTCCTTCAACTATACGAAGGCGCCCTACTCCCTTACCGCTTATTAGAGACTTCACTTTTACTTTTACGAGGTGTTTTACCTTTTCCACGATGCAATCAGGCTGCTATTATTCACTTGGGTGTCACCTTCAAAGCTACTATTATGGGCTCCAATTTCAATGGTTAACTTTTCTGAGAACAATTTTGGAAAAATTTCTACGTGTTTTAGAATTTGTAACAATATTTTATTTGATGCTGATGACCAGGAAAATTTTTTCTTGATTGCCTTTATCAACTGATATTTTTTTACATGACGATGACCTGTTAACCTTCCTCTGATAATATTCTCTACACAGTTCTTTTAGAAACTGGTATGCCAGACTCTTGGACCAACTGTGTTAATATTCCTGCAGTTTTTTTGCGATTCTGTAGATAGGTAGTCCGAATTTTCCTGTCTGTACGTGGTGTGGTAATGCGTTTTCATCCACTATTACCTTTTCTTCTTGAAGTTATGAGCTGTTTTTGATCCATTTTCATTTTAATTCTATTAACAGCAGATTTATAAGCACATGCAATTTTTGCATGTGTAGTGCAAAAGAAGATATCCTTTGAGAGTGATTTGTATGCTGGAAAAGATTTTGAATTTGGCCGTTTTTTTAGAGGACAAGTAGTATCCTGGACCCACGCTGGGAGTAAAAAAGTACTGAAATTAACTTATTATTACAAAAATTTGTTAAAAAAATATTTATAATACTTACGTTTTAATTGTATTTTACAAAAACAATTTAAATAATACTGTTTTAAGCCTTCAATTCGACTTTCCTTATTCCGCTTCTTAAATATTCTGCCTCATCTTCACTAGTTAAAATGTTGCAGAAATCAAGTAACACCCCTTAACTATCAAGAATTATTTTTAAATTTTATAAAAGTGTCGAACATAAATAATAATTTTCAACATTAAAATTTTTGCTTTAAATTGCATCTAAGTGTACTCAAAGCCACATAACGATAAAATAAATCACTGTCCCAAATATTTTGGCAACTGGCTGTAATGTGTAACAATTTTTGAATTTAATTTTCGAGTTCGTTTTAACAGTTTTCCACAGCACCATTTAATTTTACTGTATATCGCCTGCTTAAGGGTAGAATTAGCTGAACGTAAATGTCGTAGTCAGCTGATCGCTTTTGTTATATGAAAAGCTATGAAAGTACTTTTTTGACCTTTTTTTGGCACTTTTTGCACACAACTAAAAAGATAATTTAAAACAATTGGACAAAGTAATTTATAATGATTTGTACAAATTTAAAATATATTTTAGAAAATGTGAATCCGATTTAATACAAAATAGCTTCTTACGTATGTTGTAATGTGGAAAAGGAATAAACTAAAAAATTAGCTTTAATACGTTTTTATATATGTATGTAATTCTTAGATAAAATTAAAAAGAACTTTGGATCAGCAACGACTAGTTTCCGAGGTGTAGGCCACTTAGTTTCAGTATTTAACTGAGTAGTATCTTGAAATTTTGATAAACAAAAAAAGAAGGATGTCAGGTAAAGGATATTTGCAATGACTTTAATTTGGTGTGCAAAATTTTGGTTATATTGGCCTATCGTGAATCAGGGAGAAAGAAAAACTTTTGTTTGTTAACTTTTAATAAAATAGCATTTATTTGATAAATAACTTTATAGTCCATATGATTATATTATTTTTATATACTTAGATAAAAAATACTATTAAACCTATTTGGTATTTTTTTCAAAGCGTACACGATTCGAACATTTATAATACCCATCACTGTGATTTAAGCAGCTGTTTCTTTTCCATTTTTAATTATTTACATATATACACACATTGACAAAAACATGTGACACGTTTTTAAGTGTTCTACAAGTGACAAAACGTTTACATTTACGATACATTTACGATTTCTACGGTTGGCTACTGAGGCCTTAAAAATTGAAAACATTCCTGCGAAAAACATTCTACGCTTTTCAAGGCAATAACAGGTTGTGAAGAATTTTCTGTAATTTATTTACACCAAAGAAAAGAATAAACTCTGTTATCATTAACGACGATGTTTGTCTTTAATATTTGTTTCGAGGTCTTGTACTTTATTGAATTCTAAATGAACGAGATACAGTGGTTAATGGTATTCACAAAAAAGATATTCGTTATACACCCAAATTAACTTTATTATCCGTTCTGTGAGGATATCGTCCTTGCTGACCATTCTAATGGTAATACAGTGTTTGAAAATTATACAAATGTTTTGGCAATGCAGGTAACAACAGTATTCAATGCTAGCTTCTACAATAATCAGCATATGGCAGCACTTGTGGTTTGTGTCTGTACTGAAAACCAAGACCAAGCGTTTACAATTATGCCATCACAATTACGAACAACTTCCTATGTTTGATTATTATCGAAACAATATCGATACAAGTGGCAACTAATTCTTGCGTTTTATTGTAATTTTTCTAAAGCTTTTTCATAATAGAAACGCTTATTTACACAGATATGTTGCTTTCGATAAAACTGTCATAGTTATCAAAAATTATCGCACAACTATCGATGTGCGTTGTTGAAAAAAGGGGTGGAGTTTGACGAAGCAACAAAAAAATTATAATGGCTGCCGTAAAATAATAATAATAATGGTCGTTGATATGCGTACAACCAAAGAGAGACACAGAATACGATAAATCTGGTGCGAATTTACTCGGAGGAAATTAAATTTTATTGCTACAAAATCAATTTTTTTGCATCTGAGCATGTATGTCTGTATGTAAGTATACTTAATTAGACAAACAAAAGCAAAACAGTTCAGTACCGTTTTCTTTCTTCTCTTTTCATGTATTTCTCTTGTTTTGCGTGTTGCAGTTATTGGCAAGTTTGTGTAGAGAATGCATTTTGTTTTGTTAAAGGTGTTTCAATACAAATGCAAACACACGCTCATAGTTACTAAAAAAATGATTGAAATGAAATAAAACACAAATTCAAGTAGAAAATAAATGAAATTATTATTGGTTTATAATTTGATTTTAACTACGACTTTAGTTCACAAGTAAAGGCAATAGTTATGAAATTACCGTTAAAGTGTTACAAAACTAAAACACAATGAATTGCGGTCGCATAGCGGGTAGTAGATAGGCGAGAACTTGTTATAAAAACACCATTGGTTTTCAAAGCCGTCGGTTAACAATAAACAAATACTTTTAAGCTCATTTTTTACGTATAAAACAAAAGAATTGTCTTTAAATCATTCTAATATTTGTTCAATTATATATAAAATATATTTTTGAAATTAATTTTGAAGAATAAAATTAATATGAAGACTATATGGGAATGTATACCGAAATCTAACCTAAGGCCAGATCTATTTTTGTTTACATATTTAAATCCTTTTCCTCGATTGTTCTGATTTTTCTATCTGAGCGTAGAGCTAATTAAAAACTTCAATTACTTCAATTAAAACTCTAAAACTCAAATGTTTTTTGTTATATACACTTCGCAGCATAAATATGCGTACATACTATTAGTATACTTTAAACCGGGGATTAGATGATCCTGGGCGGCTATTGGGTTACCATTAAGCCATGCTGACAAGCCGTGCTGGATTGTCTAATCGCCACTTAAAGTCTGATTATGGTGCTAAGGAGTAACGGCATTTGTTTGAAATTGGTTTTATTTCACAGACAAACTTTGGAAAAATTATGTTTGGTCCTAATCTTTTGCATGTGCATAGTTTGGCAATAATTATCAACCATTAAAACAATGGTATGGCAAGTTTACACGTATGCAAAATTAAATACCTATTAGTTCGTAAATGCTTTTTGTGATGAATGTTACTAAAATCTAAAGTTTTAGTTTCACACAGACTGAAAGCATCAATATAGTGATTTTTAAAAATTTTTGTTTTAAACTGCAATAATATTTAAGTAAAAGCGACCAGAAAATAAGTTAATATTGCTTAAGCACATTTTTGGAAACTAGTTGAAACAAGTTGGATGGACTCACTTATTCTATACAAAATATAAATGCAGAAATTCATACTCTTTTCAATTACTGATACTCTGTAGTACGTAAGAAGTTACTAGTGTAAAAACTGCGAACTGTTTACACTAAGGAGCGCATAAATAAGCCTGCAGAGATCTGGAAAAAGTTTTATTTGGAGGTGAAAGCAAGTACTTGATTTTTGCCATCAAAAGACACCAGCTTGTGTGGAGAAAGTCCTTTCTAGTAATAACATCAAAAACGATGTTTCAAACTGTACAAAATGTGAAATGATTAATTATTTGCTCTAATTAGACTGAAAAATTGTTTTAATCAACGTTAAAACAACTTAATGAAGTTCCTATTCATCGGGTTTTCCGACTTCTTATTAGGATGCAGCGTGAATTATACAAATCTGTGATTTATTTTTATTTTATGTACGTACGCATACTTTTGTGTATTTATAAACTTGCCATACCATTGTTTTAAGGTTGATAATAATCATTGCCAAACTATGCAAACGCAAAAGGAAAACACGAAAGATAATTTTTCAGAATTTTATCAGTAAAATAAAACCACTTTCAAGAAAATACCTTTACTCCTTAGCACCATACTCAGACCTAAATCATACTAAATAGTCTGTACGCATATTTATGCTGCCGAGTGTATGTCTGCAAAATATTTAACGTTACACGCAAAGAAAGTTCTTCGACGAGATATTAAAGAAAAAAACGAAAAAGTTGTTTAATAAACTTTTCTTTGCATCGAGGCTGCATTTTCTATATCGCTCTTGATCAACAAGAGGGTATTAAATTAAAAATGTTTAAATTTCACTTTTTGTAGGAAACCAACTAACAACATCAATATCTATCTACTGCAAAAATTAATTTCAACGTATTCCGATTACTCTTTCATCTCGAAAACCACATTTGAGACCATTTTCGTGATAGTGTAGTAACTACCATTATATCACCAAAAAGGTTATAATTTTGAGTTAACACAAAAGTGGAAATAGAAATGTATCGTATATTTTCATAAAAACGGTATACTTTTTCCTTACTACGATGTATTCCGATTTTCAAATTCTTTAAAAATGTAACCACAAACAGTTTTTCACCTCTACTGAAAATTGTACAATCTTTAGTTAATACACTCTTGCTGATCAAGTGCGATATGTATTCCTAATGGAAACAAAACTTGTTTGCTTGTTAATATTTCTTTCTACTTCCATTCTGGTCAATATTTTATTATTTTTAGTTTGAAATAAACCCACATTATTTCATATTTTTTTTGTAGTCACTTTCGTTATTTGTCAATTATGGTATAGCGAGTATTAAATACGATATGGAATTTCTGATCTCAATGTAAAAAAAAAAAAATTATAATATATATGAATGTATTGCTTAAGTATCGATTAAGTTAACTCTGTCAACTAATTTGAAACAAATAGTCTCTTTTGCGATAAAAATTAAAATTAGTAACATTTCTAATCACCTTGAATTTCTCCTTTTTTACCTTAAATTTTTAATGATTGGTCGTGTTCACTTACGGAAAATTTTCATTAGAATTATTCATTGCATTATTTCGTTAATTAAATTCTGCTTTATGTGTCCTGACAGAAAAAGTTCTGATTTATAAATTAGTTTAATGTTCTTTTTTCTCTGAAATATTTTATATGTAAGATTGTTTGTGAAGGCGCGTAGGAAAATCGTAAGTTAATACAAATGGAAAGCCATCCAATTGTATACTGCGAATTCTAATAAGATAACCCTCCGAAGCATACATTAGGTGTTGCAAAGCGTTAATAGATCTGTAACTGTTCCAAACTTTTAGAAATACCTGGTCAAAACCCAGACAATAAAAAACACCCTTTTTGCAGCTCAACTTGATATTATTGGAAATGTTGAACTCCATAGATCCGGAAGTATGCTAAAATTTTACAAGAATAATATTAAGACGCTTACTGACTGTTCTAGATTACAAAAGATATGCAAATAATTACTGATTGGCTGATTATTACATTTTAGGCATTCGTTATTTGTTTGTTAGACTATGCATTGAGTTCATAAAATGTAGTTATTTTCGATTTTCTCTTGAAACTTACAGTTATTATTTGATAAAAGGCTATTTTTCTTATTATTCATAAGGATATGTACATATCGCTCATTTACTTCAACAGTATCATAAATCGAAAATAAAAAATTCAGAATAGCTGATTTAAAATTTCTATTCCTGTTATTTATAATTGATATAGGAATAAACACTTTGTTCCAGTCCCCTTAATATTGTATAAATCAGAGAGATTTTCGTACTCAATACTTACATACATGCATAGATCACAATATTTCGCATATTTTTGATTGCTTAACTAAAAAATCATGTTTTTTGAGTTATGATACTATTTAAGTAAATGAGCGATAGGTATTTATTATATTATTTACGTTTAGAGGACTTATCAATGCGAAAAATTTTACTCCGTTTATGTGTTGGATTGAGGGTAGATATAGGGAGAGGTAACTATACCATATTAAATCGAATGTGTGTTTACCATATCATCCCATCTACTCTGAAATCGTATACACACAGAAAAAAAATCAGTGTAAGATCGATTAAAACAAGATTGATTTAATATTTTTTAGTAATGATTTTGCTTCATCATCGTTTCATGTTGATTCGACATGATTTTAGAATACAACAAAAATCAAATTTTTTCATTTTAAAACAACCAGAAATCATGTTAAATTAATATTGTAATTCCAGTTAAATTAAAGTGATAATCATGTTGAAATAATGTGAGATTATTTTGAGTCAACATTGTGATCTTAATTCTTAATTATGAAATTCTTGATTAAGTACATACGAGTATTAACTCTCATGATAGCTTGTACAATTAGTTCGTCAAGTTTCGAGCTAGTAGCCTGGTAGATCAGAATCAGCAGCGTTTAAATTATTTTGAAATTTGTGTGATAAACGCACACGTTTTGCTCTTTGGTTTACGTATTTATATCAAAGTTTACAAGCAGAATTCCTTCCTCGTGGTACGAAGTATTTCTGAAAAATAAGAATCTAATTGAGTAAGCTTTTGTAATACAGCAAAATATTTCATACGTACTCTTAATTCACAAGGGAAATTTTTTTGGTGATAATTATGCAGCGCGGTAAAAAATATCTTCTTATTTTGTATTTATTAAATCTCCACAAAACGAATGGATTAATAGGAAATATTTTCATATAACTTGATATGTAAGGCTCAAAAAATAGATAAATATAAATAGAAAAAAATCATAATTATCTCAGACAGCTTAGAATTGCCTACTGACATTGGTAAGGATGAAGTCGGTGTTGTTGTGATGGCATTTGATCGGCAATCGTTTCGAGCAAGGTATTGTCGCCAATGCCGTAATATTAAAATAATCAAGACAATAGTTTGAAAATAAAAACAAATAAATATATACTCTATATAATCGAAATTCTTTCTATACTAAATCCTATAGATGATATAGCTTCCTTTATGTCCTCCTTTGAAAATTATTTTAAGCTCTCAAAACAAGAAAATTTTTTAAACAAAAATCTTGAAAATAGAAACAAATATACATGTGTAATAAAAATATTTACGGCATACTTTGATAAAACAACGACTTAAAAATCTAACAGAATTCTGATAATTGAGAACTTTGAAAAGAGAAAAGCCACTGGCATCGACAGTCTTAGTAATAGATGTCTCGAAGCGGTTCCTAACAAAGGCATTACATTTTTACCAATCATTGTAAATTCCTGTCTAAAGCTTTGTTATTTTCCTCAAAAGTTTAAGGAATCTAAAGTTATACCAATTAAAAAACTCGGTAAACGAGTTGATAGTCCATCTTTGTACCGTCCGTCCCATTAGTTTATTGTCGAGAATGAGTAAAGTTTTAGAAAAAGTTATTAAAGTTAAATTCACTGATTTTATGGAAGCCAATAATATTATTCCACTTCAAAAATTTGGTTTTACAGACAACAACACAATACATCCGTTAATAAGAATTAGAAGTCTAATGGAAACAAACTTTAGCCACCAGAAATCAACTGGTATGGTTTTATTAGATGCTAGAGCTGCTTCTATTTCAGTCTGGCACGATGGTCTCGTTTTCAAGATGATTATTTTATTTTTTATTTTTTAATTTTCTCGGTCTCTTAGAGTTCACATTACCTCACATCCTTCTGAACGTCATACTATAACTCTAGGTTGTTCTCAAGGCTAAGTTAATCCCCTGTCCATTATAATTTATATAAATCTGATTTTTCGCAATGAGACCACTGCACAGTGTCAATTTTCGCTGATGACACAGCAATACTTAGCTCTGAAGTTATGGCTACTGATAGAATAGCTAATATACTTAGGGCATAATCTGATATTTCATCTTATTCGAATAAGTGGAAAATCATGTTAAACAGATATAAATATTTGACAAGGAAACGAAAAGATCGTTATATATCATAAACCAATATTATAATGTATAATAATTCTATAGCATGGGCACAGAAAGTGAAATATCTTGTTGTTATGCTCGATCCGAATATGAAGTTTAAAGATCACATACCTTATGTAATAAATAAAGTTAACATATTAATCCGTATACTATACCTTTTTATAAATCGGAAGTCTACCCTTAGTATTAACAATAAAATCTAATTTTAAAGACCATTTTCCATGCTGTATTCTTCTTCTTCTATGTAGCCCCTGTTTGGTCTTCTAGCGCATATTGCCATATTAAAAAACTGCAGATACTTAGGTCAAAATACACTATTGGACAAACAAGCGCAAAATAACTTTGTTATATTTCACCGGTGAGAGTAGAATCAAAATCAATACTATTGATAAAAATATTATTTGAATTTATTAATTTCGTTTACTTTTCAATATAAATAACATAAAAACTTGTATATTTTATTTATACTTTTTAGAAAAACAACATTAATTAAAATACTCCCTGACTACGGTTGGACAAAATATAAAGTCCATTTGCAAATTATTGGATGATAACCGTAGAAATATGAAGGAATATTATAATAATCGTGTGCCGCTGTGGTATGGTAGGTAAGACATCTGCCTACCAACCAGAAGGTCCCCGGTTCAATACCAGGCCAGACCATCTGCAAAAAGAAAAAAAAAGTTTTTGCAACAGCGGTATCACCTCACGACATAAGCTAGTAACTGGTTATGAGTTAGGTCCCTTTCAATGAGCTTAAAAAATAGAATTGGGTGCAGCTCATGAACTAAGAGAAGTCCCAGTGTTTCTTCATGGAATGTCATGGGAATTTATATGTATACATATTTCTTCCTTCGGCGAAATTGCTAAAAAATTAACATTTTCTCAGATATTTCCACAGGACATCATAATGAAGTCGTTGCTGAAAACTTTTAGGAATCTATGTAAAAGACTGGGAAAATGAAATGAGAATCAAAGAAATGTCCAAAAAATAGAACATATCCATATCAGGGGTAAAAACAGAGTTTGAGCTTCTGAGAATTCTAAAATAAATAAAGTTTAAAAGATGATCACATAATAATCCCAGTCAAAAAAAAAAAAAGAAAAAAAAAATATTTTCTTCTTACAGGGAGATCGAGGAAGAATTAAATTTAAATGATTTAACACCTGCAGATCATACTGCGGACCATACTAGATGTCAAAATTTCAGTGATATATAGGACTAAAAATAAACATTTTGGAAAGAAATACAAGCCAAATCAAGACAAATTCCTATACAAATTTTGAAAAACTTGATTTGAAGTACCTCTAAAAACTTTTTGATGTCATAGGTGAGCTACTAAGTTTTGATTATTATAATATCCTTTCATATTTCTGTAGTCATCATTCAATATTTTGCATTTGCACTTCATTTTAATTTTTTATGTTTTTTTTTTTTTATATTGGAATGTAAAAAAAAAAATAATAAATTCCATTAGGTTTTTGACAATAATATTGAGTTTAAAATTTTTTTTCTGACGAAATACAAAAAAGGTATTTTGCACTTTATTTTGTCCAATAGTGTTAGGCTGGGATCACACGATTGACTCAAAAACACCAATCTGATACAAATTTTATTGTGACAACTTAGCTTACAAAAAAAGAAAAGAAGGGCCATGAGAAGGTTATATGAGAAAACAGTTCCATAAATTTTAAAAAATTAATTCACTAAAATATTTAAATAGGAAAAAATAAAAATTACATCGGCTTTGATTATCAGATGTCCGCTTGAGAAAAAAAGTAAAAATAATGAAAAAAAGAAATGGTGGAAGTTTGTGATGCAATTTACATATAAATAATTTAAAAAATGCAGATTTTAAGGGATGACAATTATAAATACCGTATAAACACGTGTTGCCACATAAGAATACAATAAATATTGGTGTATTTTTGGCATTTTCGTTGGTGCATGATT